>PVKP010023577.1:0-36117 GCA_004027715.1 Plecturocebus donacophilus
ATCGCAGCTCCTCATCAGCAAGAGAACAAGGCTTGACGGAGGATGAGTGTGATGAACTCACAGAATCAGGCTTCAGAAGGTGGATAATAAGAAACTTCTGTGAGCTAAAAGAACATGTTCTAACCCAATGCAAAGAAACTAAGAATGTTGAAAGAAGATTTAACGAAATGCTAACGAGAATGGACAACTTAGAGAAGAACATAAGTGAATTGATGGAGCTGAAAAACACAACACGAGAACTTTGCGAAGCATGCACAAGTTTCAACAGCTGAATTGACCAAGCAGAAGAAAGGATATCAGAGGTCGAAGGTCAACTCAATGAAATAAAACGAGAAGGCAAGATGATAGAAAAAAGGGTAAAAAGGAATGAACAAAGTCTCCAAGAAATATGGGACTATGTGAAAAGACCTAATCTACGTTTGATAGGTGTACCTGAATGTAACGAAGAGGACGAATCCAAGCTGGAAAATACTCTTCAGGATATTATCCAGGAAAACTTCCCCAACCTTGCAAGGCAGGCCAATATTCAAGTCCAGGAAATACAGAGAACACCACAAAGATATTCCTCAAGAAGAGCAACCCCAAGGCACATAATCGTCAGATTCACCAAGGTTGAAATGAAGGAGAAAATGCTAAGGGTAGCCAGAGAGAAGGGTCGGGTTACCCACAAAGGGAAGCCCATCAGACTCACAGCAGATCTCTCAGCAGAAACCCTACAAGCCAGAAGAGAGTGGGGACCAACATTCAATATCCTTAAAGAAAAGAACTTTCAACCTAGAATTTCATATCCGGCCAAACTAAGCTTCATAAGCGAAGGAAAAATAAAATTTTTTGCAGACAGGCAGGCGCTCGGAGATTGCATCGCCACCAGGCCTGCTTTACAGGAGGTTCTTGGGGAGGCACTGCACATGGACGGAGGCGGCTAGTGTCGGCTATTCCAAGGGCATGGCAGGGGGTGAAGAGCATCACCATGGTGAGGAGTCTGCATCAACTGATGGGCAGGGCAGCCAGTTGGCATTGCCAGAGGCTGTGATTTTCGTCTCTGATGGGACAGACTTTGAAGCAATGGAGAACACGGGAAACGAGGAGGGACATTGCATGGTGGTGGGGGGATCAGTGCAACAGGAAGAGCTAATGATCCTAAATATATGCGCACCCATTGCAGGAGCGCCCAGATACATAAGGCAAGTTCTTAATGACTTACAAGGAGACTTGGACTCCCACACAATGGTGGTGGGAGACTTTGACACTACACTGTCAATATTGCATGGATCAACGGGATAGAGGATCAACAGGGATGTCCGGGACTTGAACTCAGACCTGGAACAACTAGACTTAACAAATATTTACAGAATTCTCCTCCCACAAATCCACAGAACATACATTTTTCTCAGTATCACATTATACCTATTTAAAGAGTGACCACATAACTGGAAGTGGATCACTCCCCAGCGGTTGCATAGCATTTCACAGGTTTAAATAAAATATTGGTTGGCTGCTTATTTGTTGTTTTCATCCCTTATTCCTTCCTGTCTCCATTGTTGAACACAATTATTGGCATAAAAGAGGTTTTTGATACCCATTTTTGGACTGTATTCTAGCCTGGGCAATGGAACAGGAATCCCATTCTCTCTCCCTCTTTCTCTTCCTCTTTCTTTCTCTCTTTCATTCTTTTTTTTTTTCTTTCTTTTGCTGTTTCTTTTTCCTTTTCTCTCTTTTTCTAAAATCTCTTCCTCTTTCTTTCTCTTTCATTCTTTTTTCTTTCTTTTGCTGTTTCTTTCTCCTTTTCTCTCTTTTTCTAAAATCTCTTCCTCTTTCTTTCTCTTTCTTTTTTTCTTTCTTTTGCTGTTTCTTTCTTTCTCCTTTTCTCTTTCTAAAATCTCTTCCTCTTTCTTTCTCAAAAAAAAAAAAAAATGAACTGTGATCAGACAGATATTCCAATGCCCAGAGGCTGAGATGTGTAAACAGAGAGGGTGGTAGAAGGGAAGGGCCCTGAGCATGCTCAGAAAGTTACAGGTGGGAGAAAGGCCTTTGGGAGTGGAAGAAAGCATGAAGTCATCTTCTTTAACCTTGAGTTTAAAAGTCCTAAAGTTTGTGATGCAGCAATTCCACGTCTGAGAATTCACCTTTATGCCAGTTAGGGTCTAACCTGGAAAAGAGAAAGCTCTCTGAGTGTTCAGAGCAGAAATCAATGCAGGGAAGTGGTTGCTAGGGTAAGGAGTGCACCCCAGAGCTGAGCACCACCAAGAAGCCCTCTAGCTGCTAGGCTGAGGGGACCTGGGTGAGAGGTGGTGTCATCAGAGCTGGGACCTTAATGGGCTTGCCTGGCAGTGGTGGGGCCAGTGGGGAGAGACATGGCTGCTGGAGCCTGAGCTTCTCCCCGCCTCACTAGCTAGTCTCCCATTGCACAAACCCAGCTAGAAACCAAGGGACTCAGGGCCCTGAAAAGCCCAGCCTGCATGGGGCCACACAGCCCTGTGACATAGGGCAGAACTGGAGGAGGGCAAGAAATGGACCCAAGAGCTTACTGGCCCAGGGAAGCAACCTAAAAAGAAATCATCAATAAGTAAATGTTTGTGAATGGGTAGACAAAGTCACAGATTCTTGTATCTAAAGATTAAGTTTGGATTTGAGAGAAGTGAGATTATGAGAAACCATTCCAGAAAAAGAAGTCCTGGAAAATATAGCAGGAGAAGGATAGGTGGAATAAAAGCTAGAATTAGGAGAAGTAAAAATAGATCATGTACTTGTTAAATGATAAGACAAAGAGAGAAATAACCCTAGTCAAAGTAGATAAAACATGCCACGACAAATTACAAATTATAGCTCAGGTTCTCACAAATGAGTTGGGCCTCATTTATAAGGGGAGAGTGTCAAAATAATTCCCTGTGAGATGTGACATGGGATGAAGCAGTGACAAAGAATCACAGTAAATAAATCCTTATCTTGAGGTCTTACCACATGCTCAGGCACAAATTCAGTGTGCTGAGAGGCTGGAGTCCATGTCCTGATAGGTGATGGAGAATAAAGGATGAAATTGACAAGGAAACAGTAACATGAAGTCATCGTCAAGCTGTGGTATAGGCCTTTGAGGGCATGAACAGAATAAGATCAAAAATCAACAGGCAACTTGAAGAAAGGACTCCCAAAGGACAGCCCAATTTTTATTTTGCCAAGAAAAGCCCAAACAAACAAAAGCCCTATATCGCTGAAGAAATAGGAGGACTTATGTCCTCTGGAATTTTTTTAAACCCCAGAATAAAGCCAGGTCTTTACATTGAATTCATTTAGATAAAATAAAACTCATTACATTGTCCTAGTTTTCTCTGTACGATACAAAGTGGTATTTGGTAAGCACTGGATTTCATGACCCCTGAATTTTTACGTAGTCCTAAGATTCTATGATCTTGGCTTGTTTTCTTAAAGCAGTTGTTGCCAGTGTCAGGCATTCGATGAAGAGACTGGTAGGGTTAAGAGCAGGTGGTGGCTCATGCCTGTAATCCCAGCAGTCTGGGAGGCCGAGGTGGGCAGATCACAGGGTCAGGAGATTGAGACCATCCTGGCCAACATTGTAAAACCGTGTCTGTACTAAATATAAAAAATTAGCCAGGCATGGTGGCACGTGCCTATAGTCCCAGCTACTTGGGAGGCGGAGGCAGGGGAATCACCTGAACCCGGGAGGTGGAGATTACAGTGAGCCGAGATCATGCCACTACACTCCAGCCTGGGCGACAGAATGAGACTGTCTCAAAAAACAAAGAGCAGATTTTAATTTAATTGATATCCAGCCAGATGATTGATTTGTCACCAATCACCACCCAAGAACTGTTGATAAAGGGAAAATTAATCTCCTTGACAGTAGGAAAGAGGTAATGTGTTGGCCACACTCTCATCCCCAAGGGCCCCTTCACCATGTTTGTACCAGATGAACTTGGCTTTCCTTGGTTGAAGCTCTTTGGATACACTTAGCATCTAGCCCAAGAGCAGTCTCTAAATTGGTTGGAAATTAAGGGAGTGGCCTAGTGCAAGAAATACTATCCATACAGGAATGAGGAAGCTAAAGACACTCTAGCTCCTTTTGAGAATTCGACTGTGAGATATATGTGGAGAGGATTTAATTCCCCATTGTGCTAATGGTGCGGCTATTGTCAAGCTGGAGACTTCCTGATTCCACAAGATTTAGCAGCTCTCCTTTAGGGCCCAGTTCAGCAGTGTGGCTCCGTGAGTGGGTCCTGGAAGCTTCATCTTGAGTCCTTCTTTTCCCTTCCCAATGTCGCTACAAGCCATTTATTATCCCTTTCTGCTTAAACCAGTTAGAGGGGATTCTGTTCTCTGAAACTTACCAAATGGAATTCCTGCATTAAAGGCATTATAGCCTTTTGGGGAGATAGAAATGTGAAGAAATCTATGAGAGTAACGTTGTCATTCAGGTACACACCCAGTGCACTGTGCACTGGGAGGATAGAGGAGTGAGCGCCTCAGCTCAAGGAAGCCAAGGAATAGACTCAGACTGAAACTTCAAAACTGTCTAGGAGATTAGCAGAAAGACAAGAGGAGAATATTTAAGGCCAAGGAAATGGCAGAGGTACACAAGATCAGAGAGTGGGGTTGGAGAGTTGGGGTAAGGGACAAGAACAATGAGAGAAGACACTGCCCAGGTTGCAGGTGCTAAGTCAAAGACCCATGCATGTTAGGGCTGCACGGAGCTTCTGGCGTAATCTGCAGGCAAAAAGGCATTGCCCTGTGTGGTTACAAGTGCAAATACTGAAGCCAGAGAGATGAAATAACCGGCTGAAGACTTAACAACTAGCTTTGTGGGACACACTGGAGCACAGGTGTGATTCCCAGGTCAGTGTTGCTTTAGGTAATATTCATGGACTCCTACATTTATCATGTGTTGGTAAATGTTACAACAGAATGGAGAATGTGGGCAAGTGAAAAAATGTTTAGGGAGCAAGAAAGGTGAGAGAGTTGAGAAGTATGAAGCTGTCTGGCAGCCCCTGTGAGTGCCCTGAACCAAGGGCTCCATAGCCCTTTCTGACTATTCTGCTCAACAGGCCTTACAGGGACATCTGCAAGGAGTGCTGTGGCACAGTCTTGTCACATCAGCCTTTTGCCTGCTGTCTGCCTCATGTGAGGCAGTGGTCTGGTGTTGGTTAGTCATCGTGGCTCTGTCTATGAAACAAAGAGCACTTGTTATCCTGGACACTGGATGGAGGAGAAGGGGGAGAGTGTGGCTAGATTTACTCAAATGTGTGACTGTGTTTGCAAAGACATTCTGGGAACCACGCTCCTGCGTTCATCTCCCACATCCAGGAGCCATTTATCCATCTCTTCACCATCCCTCCCTCCCTTCACGTATCTCTTGCTGTTTCTCTGCGTCTATTTATTCTGATATATACAGCTATTAATATCAAGTACTTATCTAGTGCTCACTGTGTCAGGCAGTGCTCCAAGTGCTTTATGTTGATGAACTCAATTAATGTAGTCCTTACAATGGCCCTGTGATGTGGGTATTCTCCCATTTTACAAGGAAGGAAACCAGACACATGGAGGCTAAGTAACTTGCCTAAGGTCACACATCTTCTATCTACCCGTTCTCCTACCTTCATGTTTACATCCCTTCTCTGTCCTCAAAGGGTGAGTCTCTTGTCTCACTGATCACCAGGTTTGTGGGTTCTATTTCCTAAATACTTCTTAATTTCCCCCTCGGCTCTTTCCATCCTGCTTCTGCTTTTACCCCTGTAAAACAGACTTCCTCCCCTGTCACCAGCCACTCCTGGTTTTGGATGACTGTGACAGTTTTCTAGCTAGTCACTCTGATTTCAACTTCCCCCTCCTTTTCCTCCATCCTGCACAAATGTATCCCCAGCACAGGTAGCATGATTTTTCTAAAACAGCATTTCTCAAGGGAGCTGCCTTGAGGCTTGAGGAACATCTAGCATGCCTGGCCTTGGACTCCTAGATGGCAATAGGATCCCTCAGTCATTTTGAGAAACAGACATACCCTAGCCATTTTCAGACAGCTTAGTTGAAAACCTCTATTAAACACACACACACACACACACACACACACATGCACAGATCAACTCCCTTAAATCTATTTAAAACCCTCAGATAGGTTTATGCATTCAACAAATATTGATTAATCCCTTACCATGTCAGGCACTGGGCTAGGCAGTAAGAAGAGTTGGTGAATAAGCCATCCTCATGAGGCACACTGTCCAGACAGCACGGGAGATGCTGCATAGATGCTCACAGCTGTGCTCAGTGTTACACAGCAGTGAGAGTAGAGGGCAACAGGCATCAGAGGAACCAGGAATGGTCCTTGCAGAATCTAAGATTTAAGCTGTAACCTTCAGGATGAGCAGGACTCAGCTGGTGAAGTGGGCCGCAGGGAGAAGATGAGCATCCTGGCTAGAAAGAGCCACATGGGCACAGTTCCTGATGAGAAGCAGGGCACATAGAGTCCCACAACAGAAAGAAACCTGGTGAGGCTGGAGCAGAGTGCTGAGTGGCTGGCCCAGGGTTGGGGGGGAGGGGAGTGCCACCAGAAGGGGGTATGAGAAAGTGGCAGTCATGCAGGGCCTGGGGGTGGTGTCACTTCAAGGGTACTGATCTTCTTCCCAAGATAAAGGTTGTTGCTATAAAATCAACTTCACAGATGTATAATTTAAAAATAGTACAATGCCCTTTTGTTGAGTGTGTGGCTCAACGAGTAGCCACCACAGCCAAGATACAGCACGTCACTCCGAAATTCCCTCCTGCTTCTTTGCAGTTAGTACCTGGCCCCTGGCAACCACTGTTGCTTGTTCTGATTCAACTGTTGCTTCTTACAGATTTAAAGAAAGGACTCTGAAGGATCTGTCAGGCTGCAGGGTGGACAATAGATCAGAGGAGAGCAAGAATGGGTTGGAGAGAGAACCATTAGCAAGCTGTGGTCATACCCTAGGCAAGAGCCTGACGGTGACAAAGGCAGCAGGGATGAAGAGGACGGAAATGCATGACACATGAGAGAGGTGTTTAGGATGGAATCCAGATCCTCAGCATGGCCCCCAAGGGCCTCATACCCAGGAGCCAAAACCCATCCTTCCCAAACTCCACAGATGCTAAGCTCCAACTGAGAGCGCTGCTCCCCACTTTCGGGCCAACCAAGCTCCTCCACACAAGCAACTAATCACCTGCACACAAGCAACCAAGCTCCTCCACACAAGCAACTAATCACCTGCACACAAGCAACCAAGCTCCTCCACACAAGCAACTAAGCTTCTCCACACACGCAACCAAGCTCCTCCACACATGCAAGCCTTCGAGTATGCTGTTTCCCTTCTCTGGAAGTGTCCTTTCTCCCTGTCAGTGCATCTAGTCCTTCTTCATGACGTGTCATAAAAGTCACTCGTTCCCTGTTTTCCACTTAAATGATGTCCTTTACATGAAATATTCATTGTCAGTAGCTAAAGGTAGCAGAGTACATAAATGTCTAAATCTTTTCTTGATCACAGTGTATAAAATTAATTTGGAATTTGGGTTTTTAAATACAAATTCTTATTTGTTAAAAAAAATACATACTTGGCTGGGTGTGGTGGCTCACACCTGTAATCTCAGCACTTTGGGAGGCCGAGGGGAGGCCAAGGTGGGTGGATCACCTGAGGTCAGGAGTTCAAGACCAGCCTGGCCAACATGGTGAAACCCTGTCTTTATTAAAAAAAAAATACATACACTTGATTAATTGGACTGGAATGCCCTAATAAAGGGGCAATCTAATTGTTTTTTTTTTATTTTAATAGACTTTTAATTTTAGGGCAGTTTTAAATTTACAGAAAAATGATGAAGATAGTACAGAGAATTCTTACGTATTTCACATCCAATTCTCCATACTAACATTACTTAATTAGTAACACTATACTTACTCTAGTACAGTACATTTGTTACTATGAATGAACCAGTGTGGATATGTTATTATTAACTAAAATCTGTACTTTTCCATCTTCCATTTGTTCCTGATGACTTTTTTCTGTCACAGGATCTCATCAGGATTCCACATTACAGTCAGTGCTTGTGCCTCCTTAGGCTCCTCTTGGCTGTGGCAGTTTCTGATAACCTTGATAATTTTTGTGTGTCTATGTTGTTGTTGTTCACTTTTTAAATTGTGTTAAAATATACATAACAAAAATTTTAAACTTTAGCCATTTTAAGCTGTACAGTTCAGCAACGTCAGCACACTCACAGTGTCATGTAGCCATCATCACCATCCATCTCCAGAACTTTTCTATCATCTCAAACTGAAACTCTCTACCCCTTCAACACTAACTCCCCGTCTTTCTCTTCCCCAAGACCATGGCAATCACCATTCGACTTTCTGCCTCTGAATTTGACTATTCTAGGTACTTCATATATGAGTCATCATATAGTATTTGTCCTTTGTGTCTGGCTTATTTCACTTGACACAATGTTCTCAAGGTATATCCATGTTGTAACATGTATTTTATTCTTTTTTAAAGGTGAATAATAATATATTGTTTGTATATACCACAATTTGTTTATCTACTCATCTATCCACAGACATTTGGATTGTTTACACCTTTGGGCTATTACATATAATTGATTTTTAAATTGTCAAGTATTATCACATTACTTTTTGGAGAAAGGCCAAAAAACCCAGAGGTACTAAAATCTGCATAGAAACTGATCCTTTCAGTTAAAGACAGTTTTTAAAATGTACCTTTTGTGTGGCAGCCTTTTTGCCAGTTGCTGGGAAATAAGACAAATAAGAGTGTTAACATGACCTAACCAAATGATGAGAAAGAAAAGTAAACAATTTCAGCATTACATAATATATACCTATGTAAGGAACCAGGTATAACAAAAACAAAAATGGATAATGATCTACAGAGAAGAGGGCCATCATGAAATCTTCATAGAAGAAGTGATATTCATTTGAGCAGGGTTTTGAAGACTAAATAGGAGTTCATCAGGCAAACAAGTGGAACAAGCGTATTCCAAGAGAGAAAACAGCACATGCAAAGTCAGAAAATAATACTGTATTTTACATATGCAGACCATGGCCATTCAGGTTTGCTAGTGTGTGCATGTTCAGGTTGGGAGCTTGGGAGATTGGGTGCTTGTGGCCAAAAGCAGACCCTGATGCCAGAACACCTGGGTTCAAGTCTCAGCATTACCACTTATAATCTGTGTAAATTTGAACAAAATTCTTTTCACATTTTATTTTTTTCTCACAAGCCTTTGGAAAGAATTGAATGAGATTTTTGACCTCACTTTAAAAATTATCTTTCTATAAGGACAGGGGAGAAGGGATGAGAAAATAATACCATCACCAAAGGACTTTTGTGAATATTAAATCAAATAACTCACATAAAATACATAGCATTGATGAAGGATTTTTGCTCCTTAACTCAGCTAGGTCCAGGTTCTTGTTTCAGGACCAGGAAGAATTAGGCACATGGACATCAAAGAATGAGTGGAACGGAATTTATTAAGTGAAAGGAAAGCTCTCAGCAAAATATGGGGACCCAAGGGTGGGGGAGGGGGTGATTCTCCTACCCAAAGACAGGAAAGTTCTCCCAATATGGCTGAGGCTGGGGCTTTATGTGATCTCAGAATAGGGAGTATGTACTGATTGGTTTGAGTATACAAAAAAGATCAAAGAGAAGACACCACTCAAAGGTGGGCATGGCAGTAGAGAAAACCAATAGGAAAGTGTAGGCATACGTAAAATAGGTGAAGGGTTGGAGTCAATCAGAGGAAAGTGGGCCAAATGGGAAGGCAGGTTCTCAATCTGGTCCACGGACTTACCTGGGACAGTTTCTGGCTTGAAGGTCGGGTTTCACTGGGGACCTGCCCCTATCTGCCTAGGCATTTGTCTGCATCCTGCCTCCCTCAGTATTATACATTCTAGCATGAGGAAGGCCTTCGATGCAATTTCTTATGAAGGTAGAAAATGAAGATTTGGGCTGGGCATGGTGGCTCATGCCTGTAATACTGGCACTTTGGGAGGCTGAGATGAGCAAATCACTTGGTCAAGATTTTGAGATCAGCCTGACCAACACGGTGAAACCCCGTCTCTACTAAAAATACAAAAATTAGTCAGGTGTGGCGGTGAGCACCTGTAATCCCAGCTACTCAGGAGGCCGAAGCAGGAGAATCACTTGAACCCAGGAGGTGGAGTTTGTGGTGAGCCGAGATCATGCCATTGCACTCCAGCCTGAGTGACAGAGCGAGACTCTGTCTCAAAAAAAAAAAGAAATGAAGATTTGAAGTGGAGTAGGGCCAGATTAAGAAATGCTGTGCAGGCCACACTAAGATAAGAGAAACCTGAAATGTTTCATTCTAGGGCATAGGGAGGCAGCTGTACCTGGACAGCATGTGGAGGACAGATGAAAGGCCAGGCGAGAGAGAGGGCAGGGAGAGCAGAGGGACAACTGTCTCAATAGTCTGGGCAAAAATGAGGAAGCCTGAGTCCAGGCAATGGCAGTAGGGATTGGGAGTCAGTGGTAAAGAATGAATTTGGAAGGACTTAAGGTGGTAGAACTAGTGGAAATTGATGACCGCTGAGATATAAGAATAAAGGGATAGGCAAGTGTCTAGGACCACATACAGGGCTTGGCTTCGGTGACTTGGGTGTTAGAGGAGCCACCAACCAAGATGATGGAAGAGAAGGAAACTGTGGTTTGGGAGGGTTGTTTGTTTGCTCACAAGTGTGGAGATAAACTATAGGGTCAGTGTTTGACCCAATGACTTTAAGCACCGAAGACTTGGAGAAGGGAGGGAGATGGATAGGGAAGTGGCTATGGATGGGTAAGGGTCTAAGAAAGGAAGTGTTTCTGTTTATTTACTACCTTTATTTATTTCTTTGGGCAGAGCAAATATTGCTTTTAGTCCTCCTAGCCGTCTGTCTTTTGTTCAAGGATAGCCAAGTCAACTTCAGATGGGTTACAGGAAGTAAGGGAGAGAGACCTGGACATGTCTGTCAGCCACACAGTGAGGGGGTTAGGTCACTTGGTGGTTATCAACCCAATGATCAAAACCAAGGAGGATTTAGCAGGGGGTTTCTGCTGCTTGCAACAAGTAAGGAAAACGCCTGGGATATTTCCCTACACAGTGCCTCCCCAAGCTGGGGCCCAGGCAGATTCTCTAAGCATAGGGCAATGAGGCGTGATCTGACTGGATCCTGAATCCCGCCTTGTGGTGTTCATTTCTTAATTCGGTCCCCCTCCTCTGTCCAAGCACTTAGGTTCTCCCTGTGGTTGCATGCTTGGTTCATCTGGGCACACTTAGAGTAACCTGAGAGTCCATGGCAACTGAAAAACAACTCAGCATTTTGCTACATAAAGTTGAACCAGATTGGTCTGGCATGACTACATGTTGGCAGCATGAGCGAAAGAGCCAGGTGAGAGGAAGAGGTTGAAAATACTGGGGCGAGGGACATCACTGGGGGATGGGTAAGATGGGACGCTGAAAACAGCAATACTCAGTAGGGTCCCCAGTCCCCACAGTTACCTAGGGGCAGAATTGACAGGGAAGCCTTGCTGGGGAAATGAATTGTGCCGAATATTCAATTACCTGCAATTATAAAAAGTGGTGTGATAGTTGGTTCTCTGGGGAGGCTGTATCTAAGAAATGAGATGAATTAGTTAAGCTCTTTGATGGGAATCTGATTGACCTCACCCCTCATTAAGTGAGCTCTGTTCATCCCATAACTTACCTTCTTTCAGGAGAATTGATTTAAATTGCAATTGATGGGCTCTCAACAGCAAATGTACAGTTGCAGAGGTGGGAAGTGGGGAGGCATCTTCCCTCTCTTCAAAGGAAAGTCTTTCTACCTCCTCTAACTGATCTTGCTGCTGACTCCAAGTGTAAGTTAGGGAAATGTTCTTGTCTGCCAAAAGTGAGAACAGCTCAAAAACCGAATACTTCTGTTCTGGTTAAAGAATAGCTCTGTCAGCTGCAGTATATTACACTATGGAAGAGTGTATGCTCTTTGTACATAATTATGCAGATTATGGCAATATGTTAGACTCTGAATTCATTTTAAAAAGAGAAAGACAGTAGCTTCTCTACATCCCACAGCCATTTGCTCACCTACCTGTTATGAAGCTTATCATATTATACTGATTTTTTTGTGTTTATTATCCTCACAGTTCTATAAATTTTTCAAGAGCAGAGACAAAGTACTATTCAATTATTCAAGGAATGAGGCCGGGCACAATGACTCACGCCTGTAATCCCAACACTTTGGGAGGCTGAGGCAGGCATATCACCTGAGGTCTAGAGTTTGAGACCAGCCTGACCAACATGGTGAAACCCCTTCCCTACTGAAAAAAAAATTAGCCAGGCATGGTGGCATGTGTCTGTATTCCAGTAACCCAAGAAGCTGAGGCAGGAGAATTGCTTGAACCTGGGAGGCAGAGATTGCAGTGAGCCGAGATCGACCACTGATCTCCAGCCTGGGTGGCAGAGTGACTCTTCATCTCAAAATAAATAATAAAAATAAAATAATTCAATGAATGAATTATTCAATGAATGAGTGAAATTATATTCAAGGGGGAGGTGAACACCAGTATATACATATTGGTTGTAACTATATATTGAGAAATGTCTATTTTAACAAAATGTCAGAGTGCATTTGGAGTTAATTCATGAACAATGAAGTATGTTGTGGGGTCTTCTCCAGTAAAGTTGTATTTATTAAGAATTTCTTAGCCGGGCACCATGGCTCATGCCTATAATCCCAGCACTTTGGCAGGCCTAGGCAGGTGGATCACCTGAGGTAGGGAGTTCGAGACCAGCCTGACCAACATGGAGAAACCCCGTCTCTACTAAAAATGCAAAATTAGCTGGGCGTGGTGGTGCGTGCCTGTAATCCCAGCTACTTGGGAGGCTGAGGCAGGAGAATCACTGGAACCTGGGAGGTGGAGGTTGTGGTGGGCCGAGATCATGCCATTGCACTCCAGCCTGGGAAACAAGAGCGAAACTCCATCTCAAAAAAAAAAAAGAATTTTTCTCATGCCTGTAACCCCAGCATTTTGGGAAGCTGAGACAGGAGGATCACTTAAGCCCAGGAGTTCAAGACTAGCCCTGGCAATGTAGTGAGACTCCATCTCTACAAAAAAACTTAAAAATTAGCTTGGTGTAGTAGTGTGCGCCTATAGTGCCAGCTACTCAGGAGGCTGAGGTGGGAGGATTGCTTGAGCCTGGGAGGTCAAGACTGTAGTGAACATAGTTTGTGCAACTATGTGTTAGCCTGTCTCAAAAAAAAAAAAAAAGAATTTTTAAAACTTTTTATTTCGAACAAAATGTAGGCATACAGAAATGTTGCAAAAACGGTACCCAGTAACAGTATCTGAATTCTGCCTGTTTACCCTTCTAATGTCTTATTCCTGTTTTAAGATCCAGTCCAGGATCCCATATTGCATTTGATTGTCATGTCTCCTTAGTCAGACGGTGTTGGTTGGCTTTCTCCATCATTAATCTAATATCTGGTAAGTTACTTTCAGACTATGCTTATAAACTGTTTTTCCTGAAGCATTCACCCACAGATATTGGCATTGATTGATGACTTTTGCTTGCAATAGTGATACTATAGTATTATGGTCATCACTTGCCTAGTGGTAATTTTCTATTTCGCTCATTTTTTCCTCATTTCTAAATTAGAATTCTTCTGTAAGAAAGAATTGTTCTTTCTCTTCCTTTTAAAAGTTAACCAATTAACTAGTTAGTTCATTAGCAAGGACTCATGGATACCCTTTAATTTTATTGCGTATACTCAATTCTATCATTATTTACTTTGTTCCTCAAATTGTTCCATCTTTGCTTCCTGGGAGTCCCCTCTCATTGGCTTTTGTGTTCTATCGACCAGCCCCATCTTTTCGTCAAGCACTTCCTGATTTTTTCACATCATAAAATGTTCCAAGCTCATTTTGAATTTTTCCTATCCTAGAATCAACCACTTCTCCAAGAAGCCCGGGCTCCTTACACTGGAAAATGGTTATTGAGAAACCTGGTTGCTAAGTTCTGATGAAAGTCTTTTGCATGTTTTCTTATTTATTTTTGTTTTTGTTTAGTTTTTGAGACCAGGTCTCCTTCTGTCACCGAGGCTGAAGTGCAGTGGCGTGATCATGGCTCACTGAAGCTTCAATTTCCTGGGCTGAAGCAATCCTCCCACCTCAGCCTCCCAAGTAGCTGGAACCACAGGCATGAGCCACACACCCGGCTAAATTTTATATTTCTTGTAGATATGTTTTACCATGTTAACCAGGCTGGTCTCAAATTCCTGGGCTCCAGTGATCATCCTGCCTTGGCTTCCCAAAGTATGCATGCTTTTTTAACCAGAAAATGGTGACAGCAGATTACATTTTAACTTTCTCCTTAGATTCAGTGTCACTATTTCTTTAACAGTTATTGAAGTAATACCATGATGACCTCAAGAATTATTGAGCTATATAAGGCTCTTAACCTTGACAGTAACTGATTCTTCATTGTTTTTTGCTTACTGAAGATCATTGCTCCTAGACTGTCTCAGCAGAGATAGGAAACCCAAGCATGTGTACTAACCCATGTATATATACACATCTGCATTTATTTCTATCTACCTATCTATGTATGGCTTTGTATGTGTGTGTATGCATTTTAAACTATGGGTTTGTATCAAGATACTTCTGGTTTCAACACACCACCAGAGGATTCATTCTGGTCTTCTCCTTTTTTGTATTTGTAATTTCTAACTTAGCTCTCACTGTCTACATCATTAAAAATTTTTAGAAAGACTACCTCTATGGGGCCAGGTGCGGTGGTTCATGCCTGTAATCCCAGCACTTTGAGAAGCTGAGGTGGGCAGATCACTTGAGGTCAGGAGTTTGAGATCAGCCTTGCCAACAAGGGCAAAACCCTGTGTCTGTTAAAAATACAAAAATTAGCCAGACGTGGTGGTGTGCACCTGTAATTCCAGCTACTCTGGAGGCTGAGGCAGAAGAAACGCTTGAACCTAGGAGGCAGAGGTTGCAGTGAGTCAAGATTGTGTCACTGCACTCCAGCCTGGGTGACAGAGCAGGACTCTGTCAGAAAGAAAGAGAGAGAGAGAGAGAAGGAAGGAAAGAAGAAAGGAAGAAAGGAAGAGAAAGAAAGAAAGAGTACCTTTATGGGAGAACAACCCTCTTATGACTATATTTATATTTATGTTATTTTATAATGAATATATTAGATTGTTTTATGAACGATATGTGGGTATATTGTTAATTCACTATTCCAAGAATATTTCTACTGATTTTGATGTATGAGTTCTAGGTAAATCTTCATAGACCACTTCAGAAATAGGGAAATTAATAACCTTAGCCAAGGTGGCCCCTGATCTTTCAATGGAACCAAGAGGTATCAAACACTGTGACCCAAACTTTGTTATAAGCTCCGTGTCCCTCTGCCTGGAAACTGAAACTCAGAGGGAAGATGTGGGAGAAGAAACTGTTCTAAAGTTACCATCTGTCCTTCACACAGGAATAATGGTTAAAGAGGTCAATTGTTCTGGACTATTGGGTATCCACAAAGGCAGATGTGGATGTCCTCCAGTTAGTTTCCAATACTTCCAAAAACTAAAATGCAAACTATGTATTTATACTATTTGTGTATTTAAACTATGACAGGGACACTTGAGCTCATGAAAATGTACAGTGTCAAAACTGATTTTAGTTGGTGCGTCTTTGTTTTTGGAGACAAGGTCTCACTATGTTGCTGAGGCTGGAGTGCAGTGGCTATTCACAGGAGAGATTATTGTGCACTACAGCCTCTAACTTCTGAGCTCAAGTGATCCCCTAGCCTCAGCTTCCCATGCAGCAGCTGGGACTACAGTTGCATTTTACTTTGCTTGGCTGCTTGATTGGCATATATTAACACACTTAATAAATACCAGATCTATATTTGTTTTCTAACCTCTAACTGGTTCCTACTGACTATTAAACCCAAAATTATAATAATAGCTAAAGTTATTAAGTACTTACTGTGGTCCAGGCATGACATGACATGCTTTACATGGATGGTTTCATTAATCCTCATAGCAATACTTGAGGTATGTATTTTTATTTTCCCCATTTTACAGAGAAGGAGATGAGGCCCAGCTCACACAGACAGCGAGTGACTGAGCCAGGCCTGAATTGCAGCAGGCTGGATCCAGAGCCCAGGCTCTTAATCACTGCATTATTGCACCTCCCATCTCTGCTTGGAAGTCCCTCAACACTCCAAACTCATGTGTAAAACTAAGCCTACAATCTTTCCTCCAGATATACTGGAGTTTCTTTGGTATTATACTGTCTAGTACTCAAGATAGAATTTTAAAAACCACACACAGGCCTAGTGCGGTGGCTCACGCCTGTAATCCTAGCACTTTGGGAGGCTCAGGTGGGCAGATCATCTGAGATCAGGAGTTCCAGACGGCGAAACCCCATCTCTACCAAAAAGCAAACAAACAAAAATTAGCAGGTATGGTGTTGTGTGCCTGTAATTCCAGCTACTTGGGAGGCTGAGGCATGAGAATCACTTGAACCCAGAAGGAGGAGGTTGTAATGAGCTGAGATGGTGCCACTGCTCTCCAGCCTGGGCAACAGAGAGAGACTCCATCTCAAAACAAAACAGAATGACAACAACAAAACCCACACATAACATAAATTTTACCATCTCAACCATCTTTTTACATTTTACAGTACTTTGAGTTGCTATTTTATCAACCATTTTAAAATGCAGTTTGGCAGTGTTAAGGGCATTCGCATTGTGGTGAAACAGATCTCCAGAACATTTTCATCTTCCAAATACAAACTACACTAAATAACTTCCCCTTCCCCACTTCTTTCAGCCCTTGATACCACAATTTGACTTTCTGTCTCTGTAATTTTGCCTACTCTAAGTACCTCATATAAGTGAAATCACACACTATTTGTTTTTTGATGACGGGCTTGTTTCACTTAATATAGTGTCCTCAGGGTTCATCCATGTTGTCACATATGACAGGGTCCCCTTTCTTTTTAAGGCGGAATAATATTCCATTGTTTGTATACATCACATTTTGTTTATCCAGTCCTCTATTAATAGACAGTTGGGTTGCTTCTACCTCTTGGCTACTGTGACCCGTGTTCAATGAACATGGGTGTGCAAATATATTTTCAAGGCCCCACTTTCAATTCATTTGGATATCACCTAGAAGTGGAATTACTGGATGGTATGGTAGATCTTTTTTTGATTTTTTGAGTAACTGCCATACTGACTTCTCCTTCTCTCTAATTCTCTGTATCCCATCAGCAACCACTGTGGTGAATTTTATCTTTTCCTATCTATGTCTTTTTGCCAGGGTGACACACGGCTCTTCCACACATGCTAACACATAAGGCTTGGCAGGTTCAAGGCCAGGACTAGGGTGCAACAAGCAAGGCACTCATCTTGGGTGCAAGATTTTTACAGGGGTGCCAAAAAACCCAGCCATCAGGATAAGGAATATTTTCATGCAATATTTTAAAAAATCAAAATTAGAACAAAAAATTCATCATGAACAAGCGCCAACATTTTAAATGTAGCAGTGCTTTGCTGAGCCATATTGGACCCTAAGGCAAAAGGAAAACTTCGTAATATTGATAGTCTTTATTTAAAATTTTGTATTAAAATAATTATATTCTGCTTTACCCACAGGGAAAAAAAATTATGTATCTTGCCATCTAAGCTTTTGGCACCCCGCTAAATTTTGCACCAGAGGTAAGCACCTCACTTGCCTAATCATACTATTGGCCCTGCCTGGGGTACTCCTGGGTTGTTCAGGATAATTATCTCAGACTAGCTCTTATGTTTGGAAAATGCTGAGGATAGTAGCTGCCTTTTGTGTATTATACTGTCCTCTCCATTATTCACTTATCCTTTCACTGAATGCTTTAGTCACACGAAACCATCAGAGGTCCCTAAATATTCTTCTCTTATTTGTTCCTGCATTTTGTGTTTATACAAATCCGCTGCCTGAAACGTCCTTCCTCCACTTGATAGAGTCCTTGCCCTTCATCTGATCCAGCTTAGCCAGCCGCTCCTGAGTCTTCTTCCACACCCCCAGTTAGAATTTACTATTTACTTCCTATGTGGTTTATATTTGTTCTTATGTTATAGCACAAACATATCGCATTGCTGTCACTTATTTATTGGTGTGTTGAGAAGAACAAAATGTTTGTTTTAAATTGGTTCTAGAACACCATTAGGAAGATAACTATGTTTATGTCCTCCTTTACGAGTCATTTTTATTTAAATACTAGAGGCAGGGTGACTCCATACGTTGGAGGATTTGGGATAGACACAATTTTATTTCCCAATGGACTATGAGTTCCCTGAGAGCAGGGATTATGCTTTCTCCATCTTCAGTACCTAGTAGGCGTGTGGTAGGCTTTCAATTTGAATGGAATTTGGAATCAAGTACTAGCACTGTACGTCATCCTAATCACACTGGTGGGTGGTGGTAGATGCCCGTCAGTGGAATAAAAGAAACAAAACATTACTATTAAGAGCTGTTTAAAAGACAAATTATTATTATTATTATTTTTGAGAGGGAGTTTTGCTCTTGTTGCCCAGGCTGGAGTGCAATGGCGCGATCTCGGCTCACCACGACCTCTGCCTCCCGAGTTCAAGCGATTCTTCTGCCTCAGTCTCCCAAGTAGCTGGCATTACAGGCATGTGCCACCATGCCCGGCTAATTTTGTATTTTTAGTGGAGACAGGGTTTCTCCATGTAGGTCAGGCTGGTCTTGAACTCCTGACCTCAGGCGATCCACTCACCTTGGCCTCCCAAAGTGCTGCGATTACAGGCATGAGCCACTGTACTCAGCCAACAAATTATTTTTAAAATAATGTAGAACTGGCTGGGTGTCGTAGCTCATGCCTGTAATCCCAGCACTTTGGGAGGCCAAGGCGAAAGGATCATTTGAGTCTAGAGTTCAAGACCAGTGTGGGCAACATGGCGAGACCATCTCTACATAAAATTTAAAAATTAGTGGGGTGTGGTGGTGTACGCCTGTAGTCCCAGCTACTTGGGAGGCTGACGCAGGAGGATCTCTTGAGCCCAGGGAGTTCAAGCCTGCAGTGAGCTATGATCATACCACTGCATACCAGACTGGGTGATGGAATAATACTCTGACTCCAAAAAAAAAACCTATGTGGAAAGATAAAGATAATCCAACATTAACTCAGTGGGAAGCTGGCTAAGGAGAATTTATGTTTATAAATTTGTGTTTGCTCTTCCTGGACAGAGGCTGAGTTAATCTAAAGTGAGAGGCTTTGGAGACACAAGAAAACAAGGACTGTGTTGGTTTCAGTGGAATTCTTAGGGTCAGAAACCTATTCCCTGGAGGAAGAGAAAAATGAGTAGCCAGCTAACTTTCCTGGGAAGCTACTAGAAAGAGAGGGAGAGAGAATGTGTGTGTGTTAGTTGACCTTGTCAAATCTCTTTGTAAACATACTAATACAGACCTCCTCAAAGGGTAACTAGTGGTATTTACTAGTGAAAGAGTTTTTATCTATTAAAAACAAAACAAAACAATAACTTTTAGCAGAATGTACCTGGTCAGTCTAGGATGGCTTATGATAAACACACCTCTGAATTTATAGGGCACGGCTAAATAAACTATGCCAAATAAACTATGTAACTATTAATCTGAGTATAAAAATGAGATGTTTCTCATACTAAGAGCTAAGCTATGAGGACGCAAAGACATTAGAATAATACAGTGGACTCTGGTGACCTGGGGGGAAGGATGAAAGGGGGTGAGGGATAAAAAATTACACATTGGGTCCAGTGTACACTGCTTGGGTGAGGGTTCATCAAAATCTCAGAAATCACCACTGAAGAACTTATCCATGTAACCAAACACCATCTATTCACTGAAAACCTATTGAAATAAAAATAGATACGTAAATCCTAGTACTTAGGGAGAATGAGGTGGGTGGATCACTTGAGATCAGGAGTTCAAGACCAGCCTGGCCAACATGATGAAACCACATCTCTACCAAAGATACAAAAACTAGCCAGGTGTGGTGGCAGGTGCCTATAACCCCAGCTACTCAGGAGGCGGAGGCTGGAGAATCACTTGACCCAAACCTGGGAGGCAGAGGTTGCGGTGAACCAAGATCATGCCACTGCACTTCAGCCTGGGCATGAGAGTGAGACTCCATCTCAGAAAAAATAAATAAATAAATAAATAAATAAACATAGATAAATAAGACGGCCATGAAAAAAAAATAAGATGTTTCAAGATCCAGGTTGCTCCTTTGCTTTAGTGATGACATGCATTGCTTAGAGGCATCAGGTGTTATATATGGGCCAGAGCACATCCTAATTTGGCAAGAAAGGACCAGGGAGAAGCTTTGATGGACCAGGGTGTCCAGGATTCACCTGTACCCCACAATTACCTGTATCCTTGAAATTATTGGTAATACTGGTTACTGGATATGGTCTCTGATTCCTGTGAGTCTGATTTGGCTCATAGATGTTACTTCATGTTGAATACCAGACTATTCGAGTTAGTTTACATGCTATTTACCTTAGTTTTTAAAAATATTGCTTTAAGTGAGATAATATTTGTGAAGTCCTTAGTGCTTGGCAGCCAGCACTCAACAGCTAATGAGTTTTCCTTTTTCTTGTTCTTCAGAAGTATAAACTTGTCTCAGTCATGCCAAAGATAAAACAGGAAAAAGGATAATATCCTGTGACGATGGCAGTTGGAATAGAAGGGAAAGATTCTGCAAAGAATAAAAGCTCAAGATAAAAGAGCTATTGAATACTTACACAGCCTCTCCTTCCTTTTTAGAGATTTTCCCATCAGGAGCTCTTCTCTACTAGTTCCTTGAGAATTTCCAAAAAGAATCCCACAGGATATTCATGGTAAGGCTCTGAAGGTCATACGCCCACCCAGGGAAGGCATCATAAGGTCCTATTCCTCGGTGGAATATGGCTTTAAGGCGAGCAGGCTCAGATACCTGATTTGTTAGTGGCCCAAAAGGGAATCCATCTTTTAGGAACAGACTCACATTAAAAAACTCACAGACACTGAAGTATGAAAACTCAAGCATGCCTATATTTATTTATATGAGAAACTGAGCTGTTAGGGAGGCAGGAGCCTGTTAGGAAAGCAAGGCATCCCTGTCCTCTGGCTCAATCACATCACTTGGTAAGCAGGCATTCATTCAGAAATTTTTATTTAGTGCTTACTATGTATCAAACAACATTTGGAAACAGGGAATTCAGCAGCCAACAGTATTTACAAATCTCTGAAGAAGAATCAAGAAATATGTAAACAACAATTAAAACTATCTTCAAATAGAGAGTAAGTTCTATAAAGAAAATAAGGTAAGATAAGGAGACAGGGCCTACTGGGTGACAAGGACAAGGCATGTTCATGAGGAGAGGCTGCCTGAGTGACTAGGACAGGCTTATCATTTCACATTAGCCGGGGCTGGGGAAACAGCAGGTCAAGTGTCCTGAGGCAGGCAGAGTTTAGCATGTTTGAGGAAAGAGGGAAGACCAGAGTTGTTATGGGAAAGTGAGAGAAGTGCGGAGTGGTGGGTGACAAAATAGAGAAGAAAAATGTAGGTCAGACCTCACAGGACCTCAGGGCTATCATCTGGAGTTAGGACACTGTTCTGTGTGTAACTGTAAGTAACTGGATATTTCAGGCAGAGGAGTCACGATAGAAATGACATATATGAATATATATGTAAATTATATAGAAGTCTAAATGATATATAAATATCTATAAATGATACATAGAGAGAGAATGGGAAGGCAGCCTGGAAGCAGGTAGACCGGTTAGAAGGCTATTGCCGGAAAGGTGGATCCAAGACGGCCAAATAGGAACAGCTCCGGATTGCAGTTCCCAGCAAAAATACAGAGGGTGAGTGATCACCACATCTCCAAACCAGGAGATTCCCAGGCGAAAAAGTGTCACGAGTCTCCAGCGCAGCTGTTTCAGCCAGCCCAGTGGGTCTCTGCACAAAAACTCACATAAATCCGGGCGCTATTTCAACTGGCGACTGGAACCCCTAGGAGACAGAGTCATCCATTCAACTGAGAAAAAGGGGGCTGAAACAGGGAGCAAGGTGATCTTGCTTGGCCAGTCCCATCCCAACAAAGACAAGGAATCTGAAACGCTCTGGATTGAGAGTTTCACAGCAAGCATAGCTGGACCCGGGACAGTCCAGCTCTGTAGGGGGAAGGGTGTCCACCATTACCAAGGCAGTCCACCATTACCGAGGCAGTCTGCCATTACCGAGGCAGTCCGCCATTATCAAGGCAATCCACCATTACCGAGGCAGTCAACCATTACAGAGACAATCTGCCATTACTGAGGCAGACTGCCATTACCAAGGCAGTTCTAACTATACCTCTATAAACAAAACTGCAAAGAAGTTCACACAGCAGCTGGGCAGAGCCCACAGCAGCTCAGCAACACCTCTGCTGGCAGACTGAGACTATGCTAGCTCCTTGCTGGGCAGGCAACTCTGACAAAAGGCAATGGCATGACAAGAACTTATAAATGAAGCCCCACCTTCCCAGGACAGAGCACCTGGGGGAAAAAGGCAGTTAAGAGTTCCGCTGCAGCAGACTTAAACGTACCCGCTCAGCAGCTCTGAACGGAACAACGGAGCTCACAGCTCAGCACTTGCGCGTCTATAAGGGACAGACTGTCCCCTCAGGAAGCTCCTCAAACCCCATATATCCAAAAGTCACCTCATAAAGGAGAGCTCAGGCTGACATCTGGCAGGTATCTCCTTCTGGGACAAACATAACAGAAGAGAAACTGGCAGCAACCCTTACTGTTCTGCAGCCGCTGCAGGTGATCCCCAAGCAAGCAGGGTCTGGAGTGGACCTCCAGCAGTCCTACAGCAGGGGAGCCTGACTGTTAGAAGGAAAACTAAGAAACAGAAAGAAATAACTTCATCATCAACAAACTGTACGTCCACTCAGAGACACTATCTCAAAGTCACAAACTACAAAAACCACAAGTAGATAAATCCACAAAGATGAGAAGAAACCAGCACAAAAAGGATGAATATACCCAAAGCCAGAATGCCTCTAGTCCTCCAAGGAATCACAACTCCTCACCAGCAAGGCAACAAGGCTGGATAGAGAATGAGTCTGATGAATTGACAGAAACAGCCTTCAGAAGGTGGGTAATAACAAACTTCTCTGAGCTAAAAGAACATGTTCTAACCCAATGCAAAGAAACTATGAACCTTGAAAAAAGGATTGATGAAATGCTAATGAGAATAAACAGCTTAGAGAGGAATATAAATGAATTGATAGAGTTGAAAACCATAACACAAGAACTGCGTGAAGCATACACAAGTTTCAATAGCTGAATCGACCAAGCAGAATAAAGGATATCAGAGACTGAAGATCAACTCAATGAAATAAAACGAGAAGGCAAGATTAGAGAAACAAGAGTAAAAAGAAATTAACAAAGCCTTCAAGAAATATGAGATTATGTGAAAAGACCTAATTTATGTTTGATAGGTGTACCTGAATATGATGGAGAGAATGAATACAAGCTAGAAAACACTCTTCAGGATGTTATCCAGGAGAACTTCCCCAACCTAGCAAGCCAGGCCAATATTCAAGTCCAGGAAATACAGAGAACACCACAAAGATATTCCTCAAGAAGAGCAACCCCAAGGCACATAATCATCAGATTCATTAGGGTTGAAATGAAGGAAAAAGTGCTAAGGGCAGCCAGAGAGAAAGGTCGGGTTACCCAAAAAGGGAAGCCCATCAGACTCACAGCAGATCTCTCAGCAGAAACCCTACAAGCCAGAAGAGAGTGGGGGCCAATATTCAATATCCTTAAAGAAAAGAACTTTCAACCCAGAATTTCATATCCAGCCAAACTAAGCTTCAGAAGTGAAGGAGAAATAAAAGCCTTTGCAAAAAAGCAATTGCTCATTGATTTTTATCACCACCAGGCCTGCTTTACAAGAGCTCCTGAAAGAAGCACTAAACATAGAAAGGAACAACCAGTACCAGCCACTCCAAAAACATACCAAATGGTAAAGAGGATCGACACAATGAAGAAACTGCATCAACTAATGGGCAAAACAACCAGCTAGCATCAAAACGGCAGGATCAAAGTCACACATGACAATATTAACCTTAAATGTAAATGGACTAAATGCCCCAATCAAAAGACACAGACAGGCAAATTGGATAAAAAGCCAAAACCCATCGGTGTGCTGTATCCAGGAAACCCATCTCACATGCAAAGATACACACAGGCTCAAAATAAAGGGATGGAGGAAGATTTACCAATCAAATGGAGAGAGAGAGAAAAAAAGCAGGAGTTGCAATCCTAGCCTCTGATAAAATAGACTTAAAACCAACAAAGATCAAAAGAGACAAAGAAGGGCATTACATAGTGGTAAAAGGATCAATGCAACAAGAAGCGCTAACGATCCTAAATACATATGCACCCAATACAGGAGCACCTAGATACATAAAGCAAGTTTTTAATGACCTAAAATGAGATTTAGACTCCCACACAATAATAGTGGGGGACTTCAACACTCCACTGTCAATATTAGACAGATCAATGAGACAGAAAATTAACTAAAGCATCCAGGACTTGAATGCTGGGCTGGCCCAAGTGGACCTAATAGACAAATACAGAACTCTCCACCCCAAATCCACAGAATATACATTTTTCTCAGCACCACATTGCACTTACTCTAAAATTGACCACATCATTGGAAGCAAATCACTCCTCAGCAAATGCCAAAGAATGGAAATCATAACAAACAATCTATCAGACTACAGCGCAATCAAGTTACAACTCAGGATTAAGAATCACACTCAAACCCGCACAACCACTTGGAAACTGAACAACTTGCTTCTGAGTAGCAACTGGATAAACAATGAAATGAAGACAGAAATAAAGATGTTCTTCAAAACGAATCAGAATGAAGACACAACTTACCAGAATCTCTGGGACACCTTTAAAGCAGTGTCGAGAGGGAAATTTATAGCAATAAATGCCCACATGAGAAAAAAGGAAAGATCTAAAATTGACACCATGTCATCAAAATTGAAAGAGCTGGAGGAGCAAGATAAATAAATAAATAAATAAATAAATAAATAATAAAACTCAAAAGCTAGCAGAAGACAAGAAATAACTAAGATCAGAGCAGAACTGAAGGAGATAGAGACACAAAAATCACTTCAAAAAACCAATAAATCCAGGAGCTGGTTTTTTGAAAAGATCAACAAAATAGACCACTAGCCAGATTAATAAAAAAGAAAAGGGAGAAGAATCAAATAGATGCAATAAAAAATCATAAAGGGGATATCACCACTGATCCCACAGAAATACAAACTACCATCAGAGATTACTACAAACAGCTCTATGTACATAAATCAGTAAACCAGGAAGTAATAGGTAAATTCCTAGATACTTGTACTTTCCCAAGCCCAAACTAGGAAGAAGTCGAAACCCTGAGCAGACTAATAACAAGGGCTGAAGTTGAGGCAGCAATTAATAGCTTCCCAACCAAAAAAACTCCAGGTCCAGATGGGTTCACAGCCGAATTCTACCAGACATACAAAGAGGAGCTGGTACCACTCTTTTTGAAACTATTCCAAACAATCCAAAAAGAGGGAATCCTTTCCAAATCATTTTATGAAACCAACATCATCCTGATACGAAAACCCAACAGAGACTCAACAAGAAAAGAAAACTTCAGGCCAATATCCCATGATGAACATCCATGCAGAAATCTTCAATAAAATACTGGCAAACAGATCTCAACAGCACATCAAAAAGCTTACCCACCACGATCAAGTAGGCTTCACCCTGGGGATGCAAGGCAGGTTGAACATATGCAAGTCTATAAACATAATTCACCACATAAACAGAACCAAAGACAAAAACCACATGATTATCTCAATAGATGCAGAGAAGGCCTTTGACAAAATTCAACAGCACTTTATGCTAAAAACTCTCAATAAACTAGGTATCAATGGAATGTATCTCAAAATAGTAAAAGCTATTTATGACAACCCACAGCCAATATCATACTGAATGGGCAAAAACTGGAAGCATTCCCTTTGAAATCTGGCACTAGATAAGGATGCCCTCTCTCACCATTCCTGTTCAATATAGTATTAGAAGTTCTAGCCAGAGCAAGAAAAAGAAATAAAGGGTATTCAATTAGGAAAAGAGGAAGTCAAATTGTCTCTATTTGCAGATGACATGATTGTATATAGTCTCAGCCCAAAATCTCCTGAAACTGATAAGCAACTTCAGCAAAGTCTCAGGATACAAAATCAATGTGCAAAAATCACAAGCATTTCTATACACCAATAACAGACTTAAACAGAGCCAAATCAAGAATGAACAATTGCTACTAAGGGAATAAAATACCTAGGAATACAACTAACAAAGGATGTAAAGGACCTCTTCAAGGAGAACTACAAACCACTGCTCAATTAAATAAGAGAAGACACAAACAGATGGAGAAACATTCCGTGCTCATGGTTAGGAAGACTCAATATTGTGAAAATGACCATACTGCCCAAAGTAATTTATAGATTCAATACTATCCCCATCAAGCTACCAATTACCTTCTTCACGGAAGTGGAAAAAACCACCTTAAACTTTATATGGAACAAAAAGAGAGCCTGCATAGCCAAGTCAATTCTAAGCAAAAAGAACAAAGCTGGAGGCATCATGCTACCTGACTTCAAACTATACTACAAGGCTACAGTAATCAAAACAGCATGATACTGGTACCAAAACAGAGATATAGACCAATGGAACAGAACAGAGGCCTCGGAGGCAAAGCCACACATCTACAACCATCTGATCTTTGACAAACCTAACAAAAACAAGCAGTGGGGAAAGGATTCCCTGTTTAATAAATGCTGTTGGGAAAACTGGCTAGCCATGTGAAGAAAGCAGAAACTGGACCCCTTTTTGACACCTGACACTAAAATTAACTCCAGATGGATTAAAGACTTAAACATAAGACCTAACACCATAAAAGCCCTAGAAGAAAACCTAGGCAAAACCATTCAGGACGTAGGCACAGGCAAGCACTTCATGACTAAAACACCAAAAGCATTGGCAACAAAAGCCAAAATAGACAAGTGGGATCTAATTAAACTTCAAAGCTTCTGCACAGCAAAAGAACCAATCATTAGAGTGAACCAGCAACCAACAGAATGGGGAAAAATTTTTGCAATCTACCCATCTAACAAAGGACTTATATCCAGAATCTACAAAGAACTAAAAGAGATTTACAAGAAAAAACAAACAAACCCATTCAAAAGTGGGCAAAGGATATGAACAGACACTTTTCAAAAGAAGATATATATGAAGCCAACAAACACATGCTCATCATCACTGGTCATTAGAGAAATGCAAATCAAAACTGCACTGAGATACCATCTCACACCAGTTAGAATGGCGGTCATTAAAAAATCTGGAGACAACAGATGCTGGATAGGATGTGGAGAAATAGGAACACTTTTACACTGTTGGTGTGAGTGTAAATTAGTTCAACCATTGTGGAAGACAGTGTGGCAATTCCTCAAGGATCTAAAAATAGAAATTTCATTTGACCCAGCAATCCCATTACTGAGTATATATCCAAAGGATTATAAATCATTCTATTATAAAGACACCTTCACACATAAGTTCATTGCAGCACAGTTTACAATAGCAAAGACTTGGAACCAACCCAAATGCTCATCAATGATAGACTGGACAGGGAAAATGTGGCACATATACACCATGGAATACTATGTAGCCATAAAAAATGATGAGTTCATGTCCTTTGTAGGGACATGGATCAACCTGGAAACCATCATTCTCAGCAAACTGACAGAAGAACAGAAAATCGAACACCACATGTTCTCACTCATAGGTGGGTGTTGAACAATGAGAACACAGGGACACAGGGAGGGGAGTATCACACACTGAGGTCTGCTGGTGGGGACTAGGGGAGGGACACTGGGGGGTAGGGAGTTGGGGAGGGTTAATATGGGGAGAAATGCCAGATGTAGGTGATGGGGATGGAGGCAGCAAACCACATTGCCATGTATGTACCTATGCAACAGTCCTGCAAGTTATTCATATATACCCCAGAACCTAAAGAGCAATTATATATATATATATATATATATATATATATATATATATATATATATATATATATACATGGAAGGCTGTTGCAGTGGTCCAGATGGGAAACAACAGAGTTTGCATTAATAAGCCACAGTGAAGACAGAAAGGTTCAAAAAACATTTTGAGGGTTCTGCTAACGGGGCTCCTTGATTGGATGTAGAGGGAAGGAAAGGATCAAATATGCCTCTCAGGCTTGGATATTCAAAAAAAGGATATTAACACTGCATGATTTGCATGGTTTAGGTATCTGGGCAATCGCCTTCTGACTCCTCTGTCCCAGCCTCCAAGTCTAGAGAGATGGATGGGCGAGGATGCTCTTCCTCTGGGCACAGAAGGGGTGGGTGGGCACTGCTAATACTGCCTCTGTGACCCTCTTTTCTTTTCCATTCATTCAGTTCATTTAACCACTAACTGCATGGCTAATGCTGTTTAGGTCCTGGGAATGCTGAAGTGGGGAAACTTCACCATCAGATAGCCACAGTTCTTTCAGAGAGTTTGTGCTCTGTGGAAGAGAGCCATTCCCCATACCTCCTTTTCCTGGGCTCTGCTTCCTCCAACATACACTCCCCCATCTGCCATAAAGCTTTCTTTGGATTCTTTCTCTCTCTGAATGCACCATCCACCCCCAGGCTGCACACTGGGCAGCCTCCACAGTCTTATGCAATCAGTTTCCCCAGGCACCCTCCATGGCTCCTCCCCTACCCCTAGTCATGGACATTTGGTTCTCATAAGTGTTTTCGGTCTGGTCTGGTAAACTAAAGGTCAGTCATCTTGCAGATGAGTTGGGGCAGGAACAATGTATTGGGAAGAGCTAAGAGACCACAGGAAGCAGCACAAATCTGGATGAGTTCAGTACAACCTAGGAAATCCTTTTAAAATATGATTACCTCTCTGTCCAAAAAGCTAGCCTCGCTCTCATTGTCTCCTACATCTGAGCCACCAACCTTGTAGAAGGGATTGTTTTCTTCCTAATCATTGGTACTGACCAGACCTTGTTTGTAGAATGGTCCTCTCACAGATACCCGCTCCACCCCTCTCCCCAATGACATTGAAAACAAATCACTTTATATTTGCACAACATTTTGCAAGGTAAAACATGTATTCACCTATTTTACAAGACCTCATTTCATCTTTAAACAACCCTGGGGAAGCAGACAGTGAGGAGACTGCTATGTCATCTGAACACATAAGTGGCTTGTCCGAGGTCACAAAGTCTATACTTCTGGTGGTATTTTTACTGAAGTATATTACCCTTTCGCCCAGAGCTTTTTAAAGTACATGTTCTCAGTAACTTTCATAACTCCATGAATATGCACGTATCTGCTCTATCTGAATATGGAAAATGCCCATAATCTGAATGTATGCAGCCCACATTTGCTCTTCTCTAAGATGTATTCCTGGAGACTATCTGATAAAGTGGATCCAAGTTTCCCATAGAAAAATGCAATCTCTGAGAATTATGTTGCTAACTGGGGATCCAGTATCAATTGAATCGTAGATTAGAATCAGAGCATGTTGGAAAAGCAGTGCTGTATCAACTAGAAACTTCTCAAGTCATTTGATTTACCACTTAAAATAGTAGATAATGGAGTTTTAGAGCCAGAAGGAAATCTAATGCAGCTCATTTATTTTGCAGTTGAGCACCACGAGACATAGAGAGCTGAGGCGAATCCTGCAAAGTCATACGTATCTCCAAGGCAGTGAAGGAACTGAGACCCTAGAAAGCCTCTGGTTCCTGCCTGGTGCTCTTTTCCACTACTCCACTCCCCTGCCTTATAAAATCCTAATTTGACACATGCTGATTATTTGAAGGACCTCAATGTTGCTATTGTTTTGTTTCCATTCCTGATTCTTTTTTCAGAACTTGAGATATAAATTATGTTCAGAGATTTTAAGCAAACTGGTTAATGAGTCTTCACAAATATATACACCTAAGTAACTACCACCTTAATTGAGATATAGAATATTTCCATCACCCCAGAGAGTTCCACCATGACTGTCCAGCAGTCATTCCCCATTCCTCCACCTAACCAGAGGCAATAACTGTCCTGCTTTCTACCATGAAAAGTTTTTGTCCCCGTGTAGAACTTCATATAAATGGAATCATACAGTATATAGCCTATTGAGCCTGGCTTTCTTTCACTCAACATGATTTTAAGATTCATCCACGTTTTTGCATTTATCAGTAATACATTCCTTTTAAAAACAACTATCCTTTTTCATTGCTGAGTAGTATTCCATTGCATGGACTACATCATATTTATTTGTTGATAAACACTTGGATTGTTTCCAGTGTTTGGTCGGAACATTTTTGTATAAATCTTTTTATGGACCTCTATTTCATTTCTCATACATAAATATCTATGAAATTTCTGGGTATTAGGGTAGGTGCATATTTAATTTTACAAAAAACTGCCGAGCGGTGTTTCAAAGTAGCTGTACTCTTTCACATCCCACCAATAATTTAGGAGAGTCTAGTTTCTCCACGTCCTCACTAACATTTGTTTTCCCAGTCTTTTTAATTGTGCCCCTCCTATTGGGTGTGGAGTGCTATTTCATTATGATCTTAATTTATATGTCCCTGGTGATTAAGATAGTTGTCCCTGATGATTAAGACAGATTGGTTTTAATGACCAATGCTTTATTAAAAGCACACAGGCTAATTTATAAATTTAACCAAATGAATAACAAGCTAAAGAGGGATGGTTTTATTAGTCTCCATAAAGGGCTCCTGCAGGGAAATTGGGATATCCTGGTTTTCTTTTCATAACTCTCCAGGCCAAGCTTAACTGATACTTTCTTTTCTATCAACAAAATGACTTGTGGCAAACAGAGATGTTTAGAAGTTTGCCATTAGTGATTTTTTCGAAAGCAGTTGTTGTGCAATTAAATATTTGATGATTTCAGTAAGGACATTAGCTATAAAAATTTAAAAGAGCCAGCAATAGAGTGTAGGGGAAGGCATGGGCTTTGAAGTTACAGACAAATAGACTGGAATCCTGGCTTACCAAAAATTTACAAGTTTTGGCTTTCTTGACTATAAAATGGAGATGAGGATACCTATTATATTAGTTCCTTATTGATGCTCTAAGAAGTTACCACCAGCCCATTGACTTAAAAGAAACAAATGTATTGTCTTACAGTTCCAGAAGTCAAAAGTTCAAAATGGGTCCCTCTGGGATGAATTCAAGATGGTGGCGGGGCTATGTTCCTTCTGTATTTCCTTGCTTTCTCCGGCTTCCAGAGGCTGCCCACACTCCTTGGCTAATAGGCCCCCGTTCTGTCTTCAAAGCCAGCTGTGGCAGGTGGAGTCTTTCTCACCACACATCACTCTGCCTCTGTGGTCATGGTTCTTTGTCTGGCCCTGACTCTCCCGCCTCACACTTTCATCTGTAAGGGTGCTTGTGATGACTGTGGGCCCATCTGGATAATCCAGGAACTCTTTTCATCTCAAGGTCCTTCACTTAATCACATCTGCAAAGTCTCTTTCATATGAAAGGTAACATATTGACAGGTTCTGGGGATCAAAACGTAGATACCTTTGGGGAACATTCTTATTATTGTGTGAACCACTTTATAAGGTTGTCATGAAAATTAAAAGTAAAGAAATATAAAAGACCTGGCTCATAGAGAGTGTTCAAGAAATAGAAACTGATACTATAAGGTGAGTAGAGCTCAGCACGCCAGGCTTAAACATGGTGAGCTCAGCAACTACCGTTCCCTCCCCTTCCCCGCCTTGGAAGGTCTGGAGAACAGGGGTCTCTTGAATCTTATTTTCTTGCCAGTCTTTCCTCTGTTTACATCAGTATGGCAGTGCTGGCAGAGGAGAGAGGACCAGATGTGGAGTAGCAGAGTTCTGGACCAGGGGAAGAAAAGCAGTGGAATTCTTTTCGCTTGGCCATGACGACGAGTGATGAAGGGGGTCCCAGGCATTAGCCTGTCCTCCTGAGGACACATTTGACCACGGCAATAGCAACCAAACAGCCTTTCTCTGGCTTAAGGCCCAACCTGCAGACTTGTAGGACCCCTAGACTTCCCTCACCCCCACCCCCACCCTCGCAGGGACCTTCTGATCCCAGCGGGGTCATGGGGCAGTGAACAAGCTATCCCTGTTTGCACTGCAGAATCCACATTTCTAGCTGCTGCTCCCCAAAAGTCGGCCCCACCTGTGCTCTCCCTCTCATGCAAGGCAGCTTCCTTCCTCCTCTGCTGACATGCTGACAGCCTCAGAGAAGCCTGTTGACACTGTGGCCAAGTCCTGAGCCCAGCCACCATCAGACTCCTGCACACTTAACCCTCTCCAGGCCACCGCCTCTGTTACCCATTCTGGGCCCCTATGATAGCTCTGCAGGACTATGCAACCTCACCTGGCCTGGCCTTGATCTAAGTCACCAAAGCCAGGCCTCATGATTGTCCCCTCCTCCACCTGCTCCAACCACACTGCACAATCCTCAAGGTGCCATTCACATCCTAGTCACTGTACTGTACGTATTTACCAAAACAACTTTCCAATAGATGACAGTCTACAGCCTTGGGGAAGGAGAGCCTTTTCTAATTCACGAAAAGATGCCATCAGGGCTAGCAATGGGGTCCCAGCCATGGAGGGTGGCATGAGAACTTACTACCCCTCTCCTGGAACTCGGGATGCTGAGTCAGCCTTGAGGACCCATGCTGTCTACTCCTGATATCATCTCAAACACAGGGACCCAGAGAGAAGATGTGAACACTGATGAGCACAAAGATGCCTGGCATCCCTCCCATGAAGGAAGGAAATGCCTCTGCTGTGCTGTCCCCACCCCCCAAGTCACTGTCCCTCCTTTTTGTCCCTTGCATGGTACCTGCTGGATTGGAGAGGTTCTCTCTCTCACTGGGCTGCATGAGGGAAGAGACCTCCCAGCCACCCTGCCTATCCTGCCCCTGTCGCTGATTGGGGTTAGGGGTTGGTGTCATTTTTTTCAGGTAGTAAAAGCTCCTTTTCTGGCTCCATGGCTCCAGAAGGCACTGAAGTCAAGGGGAGGCCTCACAGGCCTTGGAGAGCAACAGGCAAGGGTCTACTGCATGGCCTCGAATGTACTCAGTGACACAGAAGGCATGAGAAAGTTCAGACCACCTTTTTTTTTTTTAGATGGAGTCTCGCTCTGTTGGCCAGGCTGGAGCACAGTGGGGTGATCTTGCCTCACAGCAACCTCTCCCTCCCAGGTCCAAGCACTTCTCTTGCCTCAGCCTTCTGGGTAGCTGGGACTATAGGTGTGCACCACCATGCCTGGCTAAATTTTGTATTTTTAGTAGAGACAGGGTTTCACCTTGTTGGCCAGGCTGGGCTTGAACTCTTGGCCTCAAGTGATCCACCCACCTCTGCCTCCTAAAGTGCTGGGATTACCGGCAGGAGCCACCATGCCCAGCCCACCTATCTTTATAGACTGAGTCCCACTAAGCAAAGGCTGTGAAATATTCAAACGCGCAGCCTGGGGCACTGAAACAGCTTAACTGTCAGTCACCGCTCCCAGGAGGCTACCCTGTGTGGTGTGGCAGGGAGCCACAGACCATGAGGCTCAAGTCACCTGGTGAATGGTGAGACTGTCACCTCAGAGAGAACAAGTTGTCAGTTGCTCATTAGGTCAATTAGTAGCTGCATGGATCCGTGGAACAGGTGACAGCAGAGAGAAATGATTTCTGTGAAAAACGCAGTCTATGGGGAATGAGCTGGTCAGTGACTGTCAAAGACATTAATAATGAAGTTTCCAACTGGCCATGAGTGGTAACTCAGCAAACAGCAAAGAGATTCCTGTAATGGCAAAACCTTCCAGACCCTCTTCCCTGTTTCTCTCAAGACTATGAGTTGATGAAGGTATGGCTGTGCCCACATGTGTATGCACAAATACACACTCAGCGACAGTGGGGATCCTATGAGATCTTTCGGTCCTCTTATGTCCTAGACCGTGCTTTCAGACAGCAGTTTTAGGAAGATACCCCATTTCTTAGGGGGTTTTTTAGATATGAAGCAAGTTTCCTTTATAGTTTGAGTCATATTGCTCCATGGAAAGATTAATAGCTATAACCGTAATATGGAAAAGAAGTATACTAATAATATAATGATATGATAATATCATTTGACTTTATGTACTTTAAAATCTTCCCCATACGTTATCCCATATGAAGCTATCAATATGAGGGGACTGTGAAGAAAAATAAAAAGCAATGGCAAAGTGCTTTGTAAATAATTAAATACCAATCATTCATCCTGGTAGTGTTCTAAAGAAAAATAGCCTTAGGTGATTTTAAGAGCTTGCACCATAAATAAGCCACCATAAAAATCTGTTAGCATCAGTCTCCCCTACCCCTAAATTGTTGTCTCTAAAAAAATGTTGCTGTGCTAAACTTAAAGGAGCTGAGCAAAGGTTTTAAATCAAGTGGATAGAAAAGGCTTAGAAAAGGTCCTTAAGGCAGGAACAAAGAGTGCAATATTAACATTTAATTGCACCAACTCCTTCACAAAGTCATTTCTTAACATTGGTTTTTCTTCTTGACCTTTTAGCCAATATTCAGATGCATGCTTCTCCTGGGGAGGGCCCCTTCCCCCACATCTCATATCATCTCATCCCCTGGAAGGAAACTGTACCCAAGAGGTTTTCCCCCATCCTTTTAACAACTATGATAATTAGCACATAATCCAAAAGACTGAAAACCACCTACATTTTTATTTACTTGTTTTCCAGAAGAACAAGCCAGGTTCAGTAGTTAATTTTTGCTGCCTGCCTTCTGGCTGAGTTAATCCCACCTTATCTTACAGTTACAAATTTGCAGGTTAGTGGTTGACTCTGTCTCTTTAAACAAGGAGAAGCAGCTTACACTTTTTGTCACTTTGTTTTCTGGCTTACTTGATATTGCCTAAAAGCAACTGATGGTTATATAACAAAAAGCAGGTCTTCCCTCTCCCAAAGAATGTCAGGTCCTGAGATAGGAAATGGGATAGGGTTCAGGCTGAGAAGACAGAAAGGGATCCCTCTACCCTTAACCTCCAGACGCATAGGTTGGGGGAGGGGCAGTTCCTTAGGACCCCTTGGGGTGCAGTTAGAAACCTTTTGTGCATCCAGCTCCCCCAGCCCTGAGGGGGTGTCTTGGGGGTAAAGGACTCCTTTAAAGTGGTTTATACTCAAAGAATTATGGCATTAGATGTTATAGTGTTGGCCTGGAGAACCCATCCCTGAGTCAAGGGATGGAGAGTTTCTTTTCTGTGTGACATAACAGTAAAAGATCCGTGGTGGACCAGTGACTGTGATCTTAGCAGTGGTTCTTGGTCATCAAACCCTTTATGTGGATGGGCAGAGATCGTATCAGATTACAAGGTTACAAATTATCAGTGGAGATACCTGCTCAGGACACCACAGGTGATCTGACAGTGGACAGAAAGAGGATACCAGATGGCCTATATTTCAATATGGCTTCATGAGGATGCCGGGGAGAATGGTGAAAAGTCTCTTGTAAGGATCAATTTGCCCCTGGAAGGAAGCTTTGAAAATAATTGGGGTGATAGTTAGAAAAATGACAAGTGAGCTTGGGAATCATAACAATGCTGTTGTAAATTTCTTTACATTTTTTTTTTAGCATTTTTTTTTTTAGAATAAAAAGAATGAAAGAGAGAAAGAAAGAGGAAGAGATTTTAGAAAAAGAGAGAAAAGGAGAAAGAAAGAAACAGCAAAAGAAAGAAAAAAAAGAATGAAACAGAGAAAGAAAGAGGAAGAGAAAGAGGGAGAGAGAATGGGATTCTTGTTTTATTGCCCAGGCTAGAATACAGTCTAAAAAATGGGTATTAAAAACCTCTTTTATGCCAATAATTGTGCTTAACAATGGAGACAGGAAGGAATAGGGGATGAAAATAACAAATAAGCAGACAACCAATATTTTATTTAAACCTGTGAAAT
>PVKP010023578.1:0-36114 GCA_004027715.1 Plecturocebus donacophilus
GGGAACCAGCCAAATACTGTGCAGCCGCAGAATATGCATATCAGTGAATCTTGGAGAAACTATCATGTTCTGTAACTCTCTAATGATTATTTCCTAAGCATTGCGGCTTCTCAGTGGCTTGAGAGCATCTTCCTGGTTGTATGTGGCCTGTTTTCATGATGTTTTGAGTAATGTTGTTTGTTGTGAGCATCAATGCCTGCAACACTAGGCTAAACACGTTTTTGGGATATGTTGCCTCTCTTTAAATGACCTTGCCCTGTCCAATAAATAAATGATTGTCTCACCCTGAAAAAAAAAAAAAAAAAACCTGAAATAAAATTCCTTTTGGGTAAAAAATTTCAGTTTAACCACAGGAAACCGGCATTTTTTTCATCCCAAAACAGAAGTGTACTCAGGAACAAATCACAGCCTACTCAGTCAGAACTTCAGAGCAAAGAATTATAACTAGGGTCAGTCCAGAGCCCTGAGACTCACAGCATTTCCATGCCATACATTATCCCAGCTACTCGGGAGGCTGTGGTGGATAATTGCTTGAAACTGGGAGGCAGAGGTTGCAGTGAGCCGAGATCTTGCCACTGTACTCCAGCCTGCGCAACAGAGCGAGACTCCATCTCAAAAAAAAGAAAAAGAAAAGACTGAGTGACCCCAGCTGAACATTTCCAGCAGATAATATACTGTTATATAATATTAAGATTATAATATTAATATTCATTATATTGACCTTATAAATATTTATATGTTATTCCTATATATTATAAAATGTAAATACACCAATTAAGTGCTTTTTTTTTGAGACGGAGTTTTGCTCTTCTTGCCCAGGCTGGGGTGCAGTGGCATGTCTTGGCTCACCAAAACCTCTTCTCCCACCCAGGGTCAAGCGATTCTTCTGCCTCAGCTTCCTGAGTAGCTGGGATTACAGGCATGTGCCATCATGCCCAGCTAATTTTTTATCTTTTTAGTAGAGACGAGGTTTCTCTATGTTGGTCCCACTGGTCTCGAACTCCTGACCTCAGGTGATCTGCCTACCTTGGCCTCCCAAAGTGCTGGGATTACAGGCATGAGTCACTGCACGTGGCTGGGCTTCTTATGCATTAGAAGAAAATGCTTGTAACATGTTTGACTGTACAGCCCCAAGTAGTTTACAGACATCGAATTTATCATTATAACACTATACACAGCTGCATAGCATGTCAGCATAACCCAGGAGACATCAATATATCTTTGAATATGCACCACGCACAACTAGCATAACCTAGTTATAATCAAAAGAGCAGTCTAACGGCAGGATACGCATACCAGCTCACACTAACCATACTGTGAGCCCTCCCTCGGGTTTCCCAGCAGCCCAGAACATAGGACCTAAGTAAACCAGGACACTAAGAATTCGGCACTTGATCCTCATGTCCAATTATGGACAAGATACATTGTTTTGCTTCAGATGCAAAGAGAGCTTCCCAATTTAGTGTGAAAATGAGCATTTAGCATCACTGCAATGCCAGATATAGGTGACGAGGGGATGGAGGCAGCAAACCTCCTTGCCATGTATGTACCTATGCAACAATCCTGCATGATCTGCTCATGTACCCCAGAACCTAAAGTGCAATAAAAAAAAAAAAAAACTTATGTAACCAAATACCACCTGTCCCGCAAAAACCTATGGAAATAAAAAATAAAGAAGAAAAAATATAGAGATAGATTTTAAAATACCACACACTATATAATTTCTTTCTTTCTCTGAGCCCAATACACACACACACACACACACACACACACACACCTCTCCCTGCACCATCACCCTCCTTCCCTCTCTTTCCAAACCTCCCCCAAGCCTCCCACTCTTTCACTCACCTGACCTCCCTCCTTGCCTCCCCACCAGTTCCAGCCTCCCTCCTTCCCCCTCTACTTCATCCTTTCTTCCTGCTCTCCCATGCTTCCTCCTCCTTCCCCTCCCTGCCCACCCCACCATTCTTCCGTCTGTCTTCCTCCCCACCTCCACACCACACACACACCCCTTTCCCCCACACACACCCACTCTCTACCCTCACCCCACACCCACCTACTCTCACTTCCCTCCTCCTTTTCCTCCTCCCCCCCCCTCTAATTTTATTTCTGGAAATGAAAATCAGTGTCTCCTTTATGTGTAATGTTTATTTGAACTATCTGAAGAAATAAAATAATCCGTAAGATGAGGGACCAGCCTTTTCATTTGTTTTGAGATGTATTTTGGATATGGTGAATCCCTCACGAGTTTACTTAAAACCCAAATCAAATCTCACCAGAAACATAATAACTCTCTGTTCTTAATTACTATAAACTTTCTACTTTGCTGTTAAAATATTACCACATCATTCATGTGTGGAGGGAGGCATTTGTCTGGGGTAACTGGAATGATTCGATAAAGTTTAGTCTTAGTTGTCTGTCATTTCCACTTGAAAGAATTCCAAACATGTTCTTGGTTTATCTCACAGTTACAGTCATAAGCCCCTTCCTTCTCTTTTTCCTGTCACTTTCTCCTAGTACTAATTCAGTATATTCAGAGATGAAAAACATTTCTATTAACAATCTAAATAATTCCATGTATACATCGCCATAAATTATACTTTTACAAACTCTACACAAATACAATGTGTGTATGCGTATATACATGCACATATATATATATGTGTTTGGTTAAGATACATATGCATGTATGTATATGTAATATACATTCAAATGCATGTATATATACACATATGGGAATTTTTGTTATATATATGCATGCACACCCATGTGCACATATATGTATCATACTTAACCAAACACACTTCATTTTCCCAACATAAAAGTTTTCCTTCTGGTCAGCACACGCAAAAGTAGCAGAAATGTAAATCTCAATTCCCTGTCTGCTATCAAAACTAAGAAAAGGACATAAAATATATACACAGTAACCACACCCTCAAATCTGAAGCTTTTGAATTTTAATACACATACAACCATATCTAGAGAAGATAAATGGAGAGCAAGGTTGGTTTGCCAATAAAATTCTGTAAGTGCTGCAAAGAATGAGCAGAGACTATAGGAGGCCTGCTCACTTACTCTATGTAACAAATTCAGATCTGTGTTTTAGAAATGTTCTGGTTCCCTTGCAATTGGATGTTAGTTGGAGCTTTTGTAAACAAACAGAGTATGGTTTGGGGGCATGTGATGATTAATACTGAGTGTCAACTTGATTGGATTGAATGTTGTAAAGTACTGATCCTGGTATGTCTGTGAGGGTGTTGCCAATGGAGATTAACATTTGAGTCAGTGGGCTGGAGAAGGCAGACCCACCCTTAATCTGGCAGGCACCATCTAATCAGTTGCCATAAAATATAAAGCAGGCAGATAAATGTGAAAAGGCAAGACTGGCCTAGCCTCCCAGCCCACATCTTTCTCCCATGCTGGATGTCTCCTGCCCTCAAACATTGGACTCCAAGTTCTTCACTTCTCAGACTCAAACTGGTTCTTCTTGCTCTTCAAGCTTGCAGACAGCCTACTGTGGGACTTGTGATCATGTAAGAACTAATATGATATAATATATTCATATATATATAGAACTATATATATCATATTAGTTCTATCCCTCTAGGGAACCCTGACTAATACAGATTTTGGTAGCAAGAGTGGTTCTAAGGGAAAAGAATATTAAGGATGGAATTCTTTCATTGGTTTTGGGGTTTCTGGAGTTGGCTGCTTAATATGATTAGACCCAAAAATGCTAAGGACTCTACTTGTAATAGTACAGAGAACACTGATATTCCTTGGCATGAACTGTTCAGAGAGTTATGCAAAATAAATGCATTTGACACGCCTGATTCACTGCTTGTGAGAGGCAAGGAGTTTAGTGACTCTATACATGGTATCTTTGACCATATGTGGAGAACCAAGGAACATAATGAAGCTGGTTGGTTAAGCTCCTAAGTTCAGTGGACAAACCAATGAAAGAAAATGCTGAACTTAGGGATTCTGTCTCCTGGCATCAGAAGCAGATACTGAGCCTCAAATCTGCTAAGATTGCCCAGAGTAAGAAGCTTAACTCTGAGCTGAAAAAGAGCTGAAACTGTAGAAAAACAGACACAAGTTCTTATCATGTGAGTGGTTGACCTGCAACAAAAGGTGTATGCATAGCCTTGCCAGGTGTCTACTGTTAAAGTGAGGGCACTGATTAGAAAAGAGTGGGACCCTGCAACTTGGAATGAGGACGTGTGGAAGGACTCTGATGAAGCTGAGGACCCTGAGTTTGTAAACTCTGATGCACCTTTTCTGCCAGAAGAAATAGCTTTCCCATCCCAGTAGTGGCAACATCCCCTCCCGGACCCATGCCATCAGCTTTTCCAGTTTGTCTGAGGAGATAAACCCTGTGCTGCCTGAGGCAACAGTGATGGCCTCCCCTGAGGCAGTTTCCAGTCAAGATAATGTTGATTCTCCTCAGAAGCCACCCCCAACACCCGTTTGCTTCCAGACCTATAACTAAAGTCCTGGTGGGCCCCTAGAGGTGGGGTTGCGACTGTGACCCAACAGGAGGTGTGCTACACTTGAACTGCTTGAGTTCTGTTTAAATAACTTATATACACAGAAATCTGGAGAACAGGCATAAGAATGGATATTAAGGGTATGGGATAACAGTGGGAGGAACACAGATTTGGATCAGGCTGCATTTATTGATTTAGGTCCACTAAATAGGGACTTTGCATGTAATGTTTCAGCTTGAGGAGTTAAAAAAGATTCTGACAGTCTATTTGCTTGATAAGCTGAAATATGGATTAAAGATGGCCCACTGTGAGCAAGCTGCTTATATCTGATCTCCCTTGGTTTAATGTAGAGAAAGGAATCCAAAGTCTTAGGAAGACTGAGATGGTGGGGTGGTTTAGTCACTTTAGACCTACTCATTCCATCTGGGAGGTTCCAGAAGATATACCCTGGACCAAATGCCTTGTGAAACAGATTTGTGAGAGCCACACCTGCATCTCTGAAGAGCCCTGTAATTGCTCTGCTCTGTATGTGAGATCTAACAGTGGGAACTGAGGTCATTCAACTATAAAATTTAAATGCAGTAAGAACAATTTGATCCCGAGGTGGCAAGGGCCAAGTGGTGGCACCCAACCACCAAAGTAACCTAGCTACTGTAATGGACAACAGAGACCAAGAAGCAATCAGAACAGCCTGACTCATGTAGAGCTCTGGCATTGGCTAATTAATCACAGTGTTCCCAGAAGTGAAATTGATAGGAAGCCTAATGTATTCCTGCTTAATTTATATTGGCAGAAAACTTCTAGGTCAAATGGACAAAAGACCAATTTGAATCATAAAAACAGAGAATTATAGCCCACCAATCAATTTCCAGACTTGAGCCAGTTTACAGACCCAGAACCACTTGAGTGAAGGGGACACCAGGTCCCCAGGAGGAAAGACCCCACTATAGTACCAACAATTTATGCTGTGAATGTTTCTCCCATTCTTCCCTAAGGAGGCCTTTTACCAGGGTAACTATGCATGATCAGACATTATGTGGACTACAGGACACTGATTCTGAGCTGACGTTGATTCCGGGGGACATAAAATGTTATTGTGGTCCTCCAATTAAAGTAGCGGCTTATGGAGATCAGGTAATTAATGGAGTTTTAGCTTATATTGACTTACAGCATGTCCAGTGAGTCTCCAGACTCACCTGCGGTCACTTCCCCAGTGCCAGAACACATAATTGGCATAGACATACTTAGCTGCTGGCAGAACCCCCACATTGGCTCTCTGACTGGAAGGGTGAGAGTTATTATGGTAGGAAAGGCCAAATGGAAGCCATTAGAGCTGACTCTACCTAGAAAAATACTAAATCAAAAACAAGATTGCATCCCTGGAGGGATTGCGGAGATTACTGCCACCATCAAGGACTTGAAGGATGCACGGGTGGTGATTCCCACCACATCCCCATTCAACTCTTTCATTTGGCCTCTAGAGAAGACAGATGGATCTTGGAGAATGACAGTGGATTATTGTAAGCTTAACCAACTGGTGACTCCAACCATAGCTGCTGTACCAGATGTGGTTTCATCGCTTGAGCAAATTAACACATCTCCTGGTACCTGGTATGCAGCCATTGACTTGGCAAATGCCTTTTTCTCCATTCCTGTCCATAAGGCCCACCAGAAGCAATCTGTCTTCAGCTGGCAAGGCCAGCAATATACCTTTACTGCCCTATCTCAGGGATATGTCAACTCTCCAGCTTTGTATTATAATCTTATCCAGAGAGAACTTGATTGCTTTTTGCTTCCACAAGATATCACACTGGTCCATTATATTGATGACATTATGCTCATTGGATCCAGTGAGCAGGAAACAGCAAACACACTGGACTTATTGCTGAGATATTTGCATGCCAGAAGATGGAAATAAACCTGACTAAAATTCAGGGACCTACATTCTATCTTAGTAAAATTTCTAGGGGGTTCAGTGGTGTGGGGCGTGTTGAGATATTACTTCTAAGGTGAAGGATAAGTTGCTGCATTTGGCCCCTCCTACAACCAAGAAAGAAGCACAATACCCAGTGGGCCTATTTAGATTTTAGAGGCAACACATTCCGGTTTAGGGTGTGTTACTGCAGCCCATTTATCGAGTGATCCAAAAGGTTGCCAGTTTTGAGTGGGGTCTAGAACAGGAGAAGGCTCTGCAACAGGTCCAGGCTGCTGTGCAAGTTGCTCTGCCACTTGGGCTATATGACCCAACAGACTCAATGGTGCTTGAGGTGTCGGCGGCAGACCGGGATGCTGCTTGGAGCCTTTGGCAGGCCTCCAAAAGGGAGTCACAGTGCAGGCCTCTAGGATTTTGAAGCAAGGCCCTGCCATCTTCTGAGGCTGTCTCTCTTTTGAGAGACAGCTCTTGGCCTGTTACTGGGCTTTGGTGGAAACTGAATGTTTGACTACGGATCATCAAGACACCATGTGACCTGAACTGCCTATCATAAACTGGGTGCTTTCTGACCCATCTAGCCATAAAGTGAGTCATGCACAGCAGCATTCCATCATCAAGTGGAAGTAGTTTATACATAATCAGGCTCAAGCAGGTGCTGAAGGCACAAGTAAGTTACATGAGGAAGTGGCTCAAATGCCCTTAGTCTCCACTCCTGCCACCCTGTCTTTTCTCCCACAGCCTACACCCATGGCCTCATGGTCAGTTCCCTGTGATCAGATGACAGCGGAATAGAAGACTAGGGCCTGGTTCACAGATGGTTCTGCATGATATGCAGGCACCACCTGAAAGTAGACAGCTGCAGCACTATAGTCTACAGTCCCTTTCTAGGACATCTCTGAAGGATAGTAGTGAAGGGAAATCTTCCCAGTAGGTGGTACTTCAAGCAGTGCATCTGGCTGTGCACTTTGCATAAAAGAAATGGACAATTGTGCGATTATATACTGACTCATGGGCTGTAGACAATTATTTGGCTGGATGGTCAGGGACTTGGAAGAAGCATGATTGGAAAACTAGTGACAAAGAAATTTGGAAAAGAGGTATGAGGAGGGACCTCTCTGAGTGGTCACGTGAAGACATCTGTATCCCTTGTGAGGGCTCACCAACAGGTGACCTCAGCAGAGGATTTTAATAATCAAGTGGATAGGATGACCCGTTCTGTGAACACCATTCAGCATTTTTCCCCAGCCACCACTGTCATCACTCAACGGGCCTATGAACAAAGTGGCCATGGTGGCAGGGATGGAGGTTACTCATGAGCTCACCAACAGGGACTTCCACCCACCAAGGCTGACCTAGCTATGACCACTGCTGAGTGCCCAATTTGCCAGCATAAGAGACCAACACTTAGCCCTTGATATGGCACCATTCCTTGGGGTGATCAGCCAGCTACCTGGAGGCAAGTTAATTATACTAGACCTCTTCCATTATGGAAAGTGCAGAGGTTTGTCCTCACTGGAATAAACGCTTACTCCAGATATGGGTTTGCCTATCCTGCAGGCAATGCTTCTGTCAAGACTACTATCAGTGGACTCACTGAATACCTTATTCACCGTCATCGTATTCCGCACAGCAATGCCTCTCACCAAAGCACCCACTTTATGGCTAAAGAAGCGGGCAGTAGCTTATGCTCATGGAATTCACCGGTTTTACAATGTTCCCAATCATCCTGAAGCAGCTGGATTGACAGAACGTGAAATGGCCTTTTAAAGTCACAGTTAAAATGCCAACTTGGTGAAAATACATTGCAGGCCTGGGGCAAATTCTACAGAAGACTGTGTATGCTCTGAATCAGTGTCCAATATATGGTACTGTTTCTGCCATAGCCAGGATTCAAGGTTCCAGGAATCAAGGGGTGGAAGGGGAGGTGGCACCACTCACCATCACCCCTGGTAATCCACTAGCAAAATATTTGTTTCCTGTTCCCACAACACTATGTTCTCTTAGCCTTCAGGTAATAGTTCCAGAGGGAGGAACGCTGCACCAGAAGATACAACAGTTATTCCATTAAACTGGGAAGTCAAGATTGCCACCTGGACACTTTGGGTTCCTCCTTCCTTTAAGTCAACAGGCTAAGAAGGGAGTTAAAGTATTGGCTAGGGTGACTACCTGGACTATCAAGATGAAATCAGTCTGCTACTCCCTAATGGAGGTAAGAAAGAATATGCATGGCATAAAGGAGATCTATTAGGGCATCTCTTAGTATTACCATGCCCTGTGATTAAGGTCAATGGGAAACTACAACACCCTAATCCAGGCAGAACTATAAATGGTCCAGTCCCCTCAGGAATGAAGGTTTGGGTCACTTCACAAGGAAGAAAAAAATCACAACTTCCTGTGGTACCAAAGGCAAAGTGAATACAGAATGGGTAGTAGGAGAAGGTATTCATCAATACCAGTTACAATCATGTGACCAGCTGTAGAAACGAGGACTGTAACTGTCATGAGTATTTCCTCCTTTTGTTAAAAACATGTTTGTGCTTGTATACTCTATATTAAGAAATTATCTTCATAAGATTTACTGCAGCATTTAAGTATTGTTAACTTTATGTAATAGTACTTGGGCTGGGGATTGATGCGTTTCCAGGTGTAGGAAGGATAGCTGTATTATGTTAGGTATAATTATGACCTTATTATTGTCTTTATTTGAAGATTATGTATGATCTCAGGAGATGTATATGGGTTCAAGTTGACAAGGGGTGGACTTGTGATGGTTAATACTTAGTGTCAACTTGATTGATTGAACTGTGGGATACAAAGTATTGATCCTGGGTGTGCCTGTAAGGGTGTTGCCAGTGGAGATTAACATTTGAGTCAGTGGGCTGGAGAAGGCAGACCCACCCTTAATCTGATGGGCACCATCTAATCAGCTGCCAGCGAACATAAAGCAGGCAGAAAAACATGAAAAGGCAAGACTGGGCTGGGTGTGGTGGCTCATGCCTGTAATCCTAGCACTTTGGGAGGCCAAGGTGGGCAGATCACCTGAGGTCAGGAGTTTGAGACCACCCTAGCCAACATGGTTAAGCCCCATCTCAAAAAAAAGAAAGAAAGAAAAGACAAGACTGGCCCAGCCTCCCAGCCTACATCTTTCTTCCGGGCTGGATACTTCCTGCCCTCAAACATCAAACTCTAAGTTCTTCGGTTTTGAGACTTGGACTGCCTCTCCTCGTTCCTCAAGTTTGCAGAAGCCTATTGTGAGACCTTGTGATCATGAAAGTTAATACTTAATAAACTCCCCTTTTGAGGCTTGCATGATTCACAGATCCAAATGCCACATAAAATTTGCAGATATGCTCAGGACAGGTTTAGGGCTGGACAGATATAGCGGTGGTCAGTAAAAAAGTAATCATTGAAGCCACTGTAGATAAAATGGAGGATAAACTGAAGACATAATTCTAGAAGACAATTCTAATTGAAAGCTAAATAAAGGAGAAGAAAGAATTAGCAAAAATGAATGACAAAAAGGAATCCAAAACCAAAAAAGAATAAAGTCACTAATGCTGCCAAAAAGACTGTATCTAATAAAGTACGGCACTTAGCAAAGACTCAGGAAAGATTTTCTGAATGAATGAACAAGGGAATGAAAGGAATACATTTCATAAGTAGGCAGAATACAAAATGCTAAAGTGAGGTCAAGAAAACTAAATCATAATAAGAGGGTAAATAAAAATACATAAGGTTTGAAAATGTGCCTATCATTGGACTTAGCAAGTGTACTTCAACGGATTTGTTGTGGAGCAACAATTATAAACATCAAGATATTGATCCATAGATATTTATAATAAAAAATCCTACACGTGTAAAAGCAGAAAATTGGGATTAAATCATGTACTGGAACATTATTTAATCCTTTAAAATTATAACACAGATTAATATTTATAGGTGTGAATGAATAATTTTTTTTTGAGATGGAGTCCCACTCTGTCACCCAGGCTGGAGTGCAGTGGCACGATCTCAGCTCACTGCAACCTCCGCTTCGGTGGTTGACATGATTCTCCTGCCTCAGCCTCCCAAGTAGCTGGGATTAATACCACCAAGCCTGGCTAATTTTTGCATTTTTACTAGAAATGGGGTTTCAATATGTTGGGCAGACTGGTCTCAAACTGTTGACCTCAGGTGATCCACCCACCTCAACCTCCCAAAGTGCTGGGATTACAGGTGTAAGCCACCACACCTGGCTGATAATTTTAAATACTTAAGTAAAAAAAGGAAGTCTCAAAAAATAACACTCCTATTTTAAAAAATCTGTAGCTAAAGGTCAAAATATGAGCATAATAAGGTTAACAGTAGTTACCATAAAGAGGTAGGGTAATGAGTGTTGTTTTCTCCTTCTGTTTTTAGCATTCTTGCATTTTTCTATGTAAACAAGAATTGATTAAATTATAATTTTGAATTAGTTACTGATGTCTTCAATTAGTAACAGATCATTTGATTATTTTTATTCTTTATTAAAGTGAAAAACTAAATTCTAGATGTGTGTGTATATGTATCTATCTATATATGTGTATATAAAATCCAAAATGTGGATGGCTTTGTCATTACATATTCTAATTTCTGATAGTAAATAGTGCAAGAAGTAATTGTGAGATTATTTCTTATTACTAAGGTTAATCACATTTAAGTCTAGTTAGCAACTGGGTCACTGGAAATAAACAATTTGGTGATTTGTTGTGATGAAATACTAACATTTGGCTGTTTATGACTTGTTAAATAACCAAATTGTTTTTAATTACACTAATTTTTAAAACAAATATGAAATTTTTAACTTCTTTTAAAATGTCATCTCAGAGGTCACGTTTTTACAAAGAAGCTAATGATGCATAAAACTCTTCATTGTACTACACATAAAATTCACTGTTGGTGGGTAAATGTAAAATAATAACAAATAGCAAATGATTAATTTTAAAGACTGGTCTGTAAGTATAGACTCTCGAGTCTTGTTTTGAAGAAAACTAACAATAAATGGGCCAAATTATAGTTTCAAATAAGCAAAGAAGGAATACGTTTTAAGAGAACTATATTAGCATTTCTAAACCATGTTAAATTTTTATATATATTTAACAAAGAGTTACTATATAGATTTAAGTTGTTAAAACTAAGTACATCTTTAGCACTGAAGACCATTCAAAATAAAAAACAAAAAAAAAGAGGTGTAATTCTACAGCCTATAATAAAACTTAATGTGGTTAGTTTGATGTAAAGAAAACAATTAATATTAAATGATGATACAATGTTTCCCCATGATATATACAGCTTTTGTATTGAAATAAAATGTCCCAGAAGGAATATAACATTCCTCTAAACCTACTAAAAATGGTTAAGAAAACTTTAAACTGCTAAGCCTTGGGAAGTATCAGAAGTTTCCAGACAACTGTTTTAATCAGGCAGCAGATTTAACAAATAAATGTTAATCTGGTAGACATGAAAGTAGAAGAAAATGATACTCCCTTAGGAAACTGAAGTTTTAGTCAGAAATAAGAAATAAAATAAATATTAGATATGTAGGAAGAGCTATAAAGGCAAGAGACATGCAAAGAGAAGACAAGATCAGAATGAGCTATAAGTAATTCATAGAGCAAGCTTTGTGTTGAAGGATGGGCTGAGTTTGTATAAGTAGACAAAAGCGAAGAAAGTAGTCAAGACATAAAAAACAAGGAGACAGGCAGTAATAATTGCTGTTTTGCCCTTGAGGGAGATAAGGAGTCTAATCTCCTTGGAGCATTAGCTCAGGCTAAGGAAGGGTAGAAAATATTGTACATGGGAAAGGTAGAGATATATGAAGGTAAGCCACACAGTGGTGTCCAGAATTGCCAGTAACTTAAAATGATAAAAGATGGGTGAGGGCTTTGTAAGAACGTGTTTCTTTTCTGCCTTAATTACCTTACACTCTGTATCTTAATATCTTACTCCTCACAGATAACAAGGTTAAAGAGAATTAGCACATCTGATTCACTCATCATTGCATACCCCACACACAGCACAGGGCATAGCTCAGAATTCAAGTTCAATAAATACTGGTTGAGTAAATAAAGAAGAGGAAATGTTTACATTGTAAATTTTACTCCACAGTCATACATAAAAGGTACTTCATATATTAGGTTACTACACTGAAAAATGCAGATTAGCTTATTGCTAAATCTGCCTCCTGGATAGGAGGAAAGATAGGGTCTCTGACTCATGAAGGTAGGTTAGGAAATCGGCAAAAGAACTACTTTTTAGCACAGGGGAAGTGGGCAGCTGACAAGAGCATGAATGTCTTCATCTATCATAGTAGAGTTGATCAATACTATCCAAAAGTGAAATATGCTCAAACCTCTGGAAATGTTTTACATAATCTTTTCTCTTTACCTTAGAGGAATCTCTCAGAAAATAATGACCCCTGCAGCGAAAAAAACAGTTATTTGAAATTCAGCAATTCCTTCAGTCTTACACTGGGGTTTCTTTCTTTTTTTTTTTTTCCTAAAGAATTCCATTCGAATTTAAAGTGGTAACTGTACTATAATTCTATTTTTAAAAATGAATTTATTTTTACTTATCTGTGTATCCTTCTCTCTGTATATGTATAGAAAGATGTCTAGAATAATTTTCCTCAGTACTAATAATGATACTTTTAGACTTGTAGAAATTTCATTTCATTATATTTAATTTTCTGCATTGATCAATTTATTTATAATAAAGATAAATTATTGTTTAAAAAAACAGAGAAAGTTATGATGACTTTCAAGATTAAGCAGTTAAAGTGATGGCTGGATCACTTAAAGAGATAGAAATGACAGATTTATTTGGTTTGTTTTTGTAGAAGGGGGTTTGAGAGATCCAAAAGTTCAATTTTAAACATGTTTAAAAGAGAAATGTATACATTGAGATGTCAGAAGGCAGGTGCATATATAGGTCTGGTAGCTGAAAAGAGAGGTTTGGGCTAGAGATATAAATAGGGGCATCTTCTAGCATATAAATGATATTTAAAGGCAAATGTTTAAGTGGAATAAGTTAGCAGTAGAATGTACAGAAAGCTAGGGTCCTTGGTCCTGAGCCTAGGACTAAATCCTGATTATTCCAACATTCAAAGGTTGCCTAGAGAATGAAAATAAAGAGAGAGAGAGAGAGAAAGAGAGAAACTGTAGCTATAGCAGTGTATGATAGCACAAAAATGGAGAGAATTTTTCACATAGAAAAAAAAAATGGTCCACTATATCAAATGCTACTGACAGTTATAGTAAGATGAGAAAAGAGAAGAATGTACTAGATTCATTAGCATGGAAGTTACAAGTGATCTAGTGATGAGCAGGATGAATAGTTCTGACAGAATTATAAAGTCAATGCCAAATCAAATTGAGTTGAGGAGTAAATACAGATGAGCAACTGAGGGCAGTTTGTACAGACATATTTTGCCATTTGGTCAGTGGCTGCAAGAAGATGTAAGGTCAAGGGTATTTCTTTGCATAGTTTGTTCTATTTCACTGTAAGACAGGATATATGAAGGCATGTCTTCACACTAATAGGAATGATCCAGCAAAAAAAGAATAGGTTGGAAGAGGGAGAAAAGGGGAAGGGGTGAAGGAGGGAGGCTAATCAAAGGAGCATCCTTCTGAATATTAGTCATTTACAATGTAAGATTTGTAAGATCTTGGCAAATTAAAATTCATAACTTTAAATGGAATGTGATGCTGTTCATGCCTCATTTCACTAAGCCTCATATTAGCTTCATCTGAGTGTTGTGATAAATAAGTTGTATCAAGCATTTCCCTTAATGCTACTGCTACACTTTGAGGCAGAAGAAAATATAAAGCAAATGGAACAAGCAATGCTAAACATAGATTCAGACACATTAACAGATGATCTACTGAAGAGAAAGGTACAAGGAAGGCTTAACTAGAAACAAGCAAATATACTGTGGGAATAAAAGAGAAATACATGGGTAAAAATCCCAAACACACAGAAATGCAAGATTTATAAATTATGCAAAGCTATGATCTAGATTTATCACCATTAGACATCAATGGCCAATAGAAGACAGAAATTACTAGCAAAATGAAAGCAAATTATTAGCTTAAAATGTATGACTTACAAATATACCTGAATTAAAGATTATTAGGAATAGGAATCTCAAAACATAAAATAAATTTGTGAAAGAAAAACTTGTTTAACAGTACCTAAGTTAAAATACAAACTTTTCCTCAAAAAGTGATTTCGTCATTTTCTCTTTTTGAATGTTGATATAAAACAAGCAAATTACTAAGTAGCATGTTTATGACTACTGAGATACTGAAAAAATGAAGACCAAAATTATTTCACAGTAAAACACAAAAGCAGTATAGGTCAAGTAGATATAAAGAAAGACATGAAGAATTACTATTAGAACTATTATTACTACTATTTTCACAGTGCTTTCTATGTACCAGGCACGACTGCAAGCCCTTTTAATTTTTTATATCAATTATCACAATAACTCTATAAGGAAAATAATGCAATTATCCTCCACTTTACAGATAGTAACTGAGACCTCATCTAACACAACCAGTAAAGAGCAGGCAGTCTGACCACAAGGTCCATGTTGCTAACCACCATACTGCACGATATTCTATTACATCTACCAACAGTGGGAGAGTACATTCTTTACAATAGGATAGAATGATAGCATTTGGATATTACAAGAAAGCATGCACTATGAAAATTAATGTATGTTATTCCCAGGAGCATTTCACTTCTTGAATTGCTTTTTATATAACTGTATAAAGTCCTATTGTTAAATCTTCTTCCAAAGAACACTATAGAAAATACTGTTCCATAGAAGAAAGAAAACATATAGAAAAAAAAAAAAAAGAAATGTACTCAGTATATCGACAACAAGAGGCCAAAATCAATGTTCTATAACTGCAAAACTAAGAAACATATTTGCTGTGCAAAAGAAAATTCTACTGAATGTAGTTTTTCCTAGTTTCCCCCATGAATCTTGCTATCTGATGTATCTGAAACTATAAACTAATATATTTAATGTGAAAACACATTTTGAGATAAAAGGCACATCACCCAAAAAACTCTAATGGCGGCACCTTTGTTATACCTTATTTGAGCGATAAAGTCCAAACACAAAGCTCATCTATGAATACACAGTTTTTAAAAAAATAAAAATACACTACCGTCAGGGAATTCTAACTTTAGAAAAATAATTGCTTTTCTAGGTAGTGAATTATCATTGACTTCCCTCAAGTCTAAAGAAGTTACTTTGCTAATAGAAAAGAAAGAAAAAACATGAAACTATGAAAACGAAAAATTTCCTTAATTCAGCTGCTTTTAAAGGTAGCAATTTATAGGTAGGGAAGCAAATTATGTTTACATATGACCAAAATACTGCAAAATTCACAAGTCCCTGTAACCCTACCAACTATTCCTTATTTCCCATTTGAACATGGAAAATAAAATGTCAAGGAATATGAAATCAAGTGGAAAGATTTAAACTTCAGGCAAAGTAAAGTTGAAAAGCAACAATAAACAACAAAAAACCAAACTTGGGTCTCAGGATAAATCATCCATTTCTAGGCCTCTTTTAAGGGTATATTATGACAAGAACCTAACCAAATACCAACCCAGGGAAGGTCAAGTTGACTCAAGAGTAAATCAAATAAAATAGTCCCTAAAATCACCTCTATTAAAGTAAGGAATGGGAGACACTATAATAATACAGAATTTGAATTCAGACAAAGTCCATGGCACAAAAATCTAATTGCCATAATTTACTTTGTCTATAATGTTACAGGAAGACAAACTACGTTTAAACATGTTTTCAAATATTAGCTAATTTTAAATACTTTTTAAAAGTATATAGAGCAAATGCTTACTTTTTGTGGAATATAAAATACAATATCAAAAATAAAATGTAGCACTTTACCTTAGACCAAAGATATGTGATTGTTCATAGTTGAATAAAGAATGAATCTTAGCTTCAGAATTCAAAATTATAAGTCTATCAATAATATCCTGAAAAAGAGAGACAAAGTGAGACTGCACATAACTGAAATCATTTAAAGAAAATTAAGTCAACCAAAATTTATTTAGATTTGTGGCTCTCAAATTTGGCCTTACAAGGAAATCAGAGAACTATAAAAATAATAATAATATTAATGATGATGCTTGGGTCCTAACCCTCAAAGGTTCTGAATTAATTGTTCTGAGTGCGGCCTAGATTTACATTAGGACTGTAAAAGTTTCCAAAATGAATCTGGTGTTCAGCAAAAGTCAAAAAACACTGATTTGACCCTGCTCTGGCATTGGTGAGTACCTTATACCATTAGTTAAATACTGATAAAATTGCCAAAAATGTAAACTACTTTAAAAAACAAATATAAAATCCACAAATTAGAAGAATGAACAGTGGATCCAAATATTTTATCCAGTAACTATTTGAGATTTTCTTAATAGACATTATCTGGCTCATGTAAGTCAGTGATTTCCAACCCTGGTTGAACATTAGAATCACCTAGGGAACTTAAAAAGATACACACATGCCCAGGCTCCTCCCCAGGCTGATTATGGGGTGGGATTCTGGCATTAATACTCTTAAAAAGCTCACTATGATGTTCCAGTGCATAGCCAAGCCTTCAAAACCACTGATGCAAAATACACACAGAAACTGATGATCGAGGTGCCAGCAGCTGTCCTAGCACTGACAATTTCAGCCAACCACACAATTTTGAAAATATTTAAAAGGCTCTCTTGGCTGGACACGGTGGCTCACACTTGTAATCCCAGCACTTTGGGAGGCCGAGGTAGGCGGGTCACGAGGTCAGCAGTTCAAGACCAGCCTGGCCAACATGGTGAAACCTCGTCTTTACATGGTGAGCGCCTGTAATCCCAGCTACTCAGGAGGCTGAGGCAGGAGAATTGCTTGAACCAGGAGGCGGAGGTTGCAGTGAACCAAGATTGCACCACTGCACTCCAGCCTGGATAACAGAGCAAGACTCTATCTTGGAAAAAGCAAACAAACAAAAAGGCTTTCTACACTGCCCTGCTTCTAAGTGTACCTTTAGGTTCAGGCCCAAGAAATTTATTCATAGACAAACATTTACCTCTCTCATTGCTCATTTTTCTGACCAACAAACTTGCTACTCTCCAGTGAGTTTAAATTCAGAATATTTCTATTACCAATAGGGTAAAAGAAGAAAAGTTTTGCTAAGGAGTAAAGTCACATATTTATTGAGGAATCTGTGGCTTATGATACAAGGACTATTTCATCTAATTAAAAAAAGAGGTAAAAGAATGTATTTGTAAAAAGAAGGAAATAATGGATATTTCAAAATCACATTTAAAAATACTAATCAAATACTGATCAATACTAATACAACAACTGATTGTGGGTAAAGCTACCTAGTACAAATTTGTACCCAACATATAAGAATGCATTACCATTCTATAGATTATTTTGTAGAAACGTGTAAATAATACTAGCATAAGCATTTAAATTGGTAAATATTAATAAACTACCCAGCAATGATGAATAAAAAGACTATTATTTTAAAATGATCTGTTGTTGTTATCTACTACTTTGCTGGGCACTCCTTGCTTCAAACATTACAATAGAATGTGAGCTCAACAATTCATATTTTACACTCCCAGCTACACAGTCACTCTCATTAATTGCACCACGATTCTTCCCATCTTCTCTAACCTCTCCACTTCTTCCTGAATTAGCTAAATGACAGAGCCACACAGCTTGTCATGACTTTTTCAAGTATCTGAACACTATTAAATAAATAGTCTTTGCCCTGGACATAATGATGAAACTTGTTTACTATCTACCTGTTCTACAAATAGGTAAATGTTTTATTACTTAATAATTATTGTAATTTTAAAGAAATGACCTATTATCACTATTTTTAACTGCACTTAATCTTCACAGAACAATCTAGAATTGGTTAGGTATCATTAACCTACCTGCACCTGAGGTGAGAGAGGTTGCCAATTAGCTCTATGGACAGTAGTTTCTAAAAGTATTACAATAAATATTTCTTCATTAGTAGGGAATTCATATAGGTGACTGAAATTTGCACCACTATCTGAATATAAGGCAGAGCTCAAACTATTTGAGAGCCAGGGACATCTTGTAACTGAGATTCTAGTTCTGAATCAAGTACTAGGTACTCTTAGAATAAAAATGGTAGACTGTATTATCAACAAGCTAATGGAAGAGTAGACTGCAGTAATCTATCAATGAGAATGCATTTTCAAAGAACAAATGTTATGGTAAATAATTTTTTCAAAGAAGAAGATTACATTGATGTATCACCACTTAGGGAAGAAAACAAAACTCCTGCAAAGCCTTATGGAGAGCTTCAGTTTCTAAGCACCATAACATGTGTCAATTAGGAAATCAACTTCCTAAATCAAGAAGCAGCTTCCCAGCAACAAACTAGTGCAAGAAGACCTGGGACTTACAAAAAGTAGACAGAAATTCTGTATCTTTTTAAAAGATATTATCCAGATTGAGAATATTTTCAATAACCTACTAGGTCAGACTGAGGACATACTGTAAAAACAAAAAGAAGTATCAACTCTATATAAAGATTTGTTGCATGCCTACTGTTTACAGCTGTCTCTAAAACCATGTTAAGGCTATGCAACTGACTCCTTTTATTGAATAAATAGGGAAGTTAAGGGTGAGGATAGGTCAACTGTAACATCCTGCACTTCCACTTCTAAAAGTGGCTTATCATATTAATAAAACTAAGCTGATCAAACTCATTACTTGGGATTTTTCAACATGAAAAAGTACAGGAAAAGGCCACTCTCCTCTTTGGGGTTATAGAGTTAAAGGGTGACCCCTCACACACACACCAAAAAAAAAAAAAAAGGTATATCCAGGTCCTAATCCCCAGAACCTATAAATGTCAGTCTATTCAGAAAGCATCACTGCAGAGGTTAAGAGTCTTGAGGTATGTATGAGTTCCTAGACATACCTGATACTGGGTAATTTATTTTAAAAAAAAGAAAAAAAGAGTTTAATTAACTCACAGTGCAACATGGCTGGGAAGGCCTCAGGAAACTTATAACCATGGCAGAAGGGGAAGCAAAAACATCATTCTTCACATGACAGCAGGAAGGAGAAGTGCAGAGCAAAGCGGGAAAAGGTTCCTTATAAAATCATCCTATCTCAAGAACTCACACACTATCATGAGAACAGCATGGGGGAATTCACCCCCATGATTCAGTTACCTCCTGTCACGCCCCTCCCACAACACATGGGGATTATAGACACTATAATTCAAGATGAGATTTGGGTGAAAACACAGCCAAACCATATCATGCTGGATTACCAAAGTAGACCCTTAATCCAAGACAAGTGTCCTTATAAGAGAAAAATAGAGGGAAATTTAAGATTTAGCTATGTAAGATAGAGGCAGAAATTGGATTTATGCAGTAACAAGACATGAAATACCTGGAAAAAACAGAAACTAAAGAACCAAAGGATTCCTCCCTAAAGCCTTGGGAGGAAGCAAGGCCCTGTTGGCACCCTGTTTTCAAACTTCTGGCCTTCAGAATTGGGAAAGAATAAAATTTTGTGCTTTAAAGCTACCCAGTTTGTGGTAATATATTATGACAGCCCTAGGAAACTAATAAAAGGGGAGACGGTAAAGATATCACTAGAGAATAACAGATAGCCTTCCAATGGGTAATGGAGGACGATGGAGTCTTCTGCTATACAGAATACCATTTAGAGAAGAAGAAAATAATTATAGCAAACATTTATATATCACTTACTACCTGCCAGGCACTGATCTAAATGCATTTAGTCTTCACAAGAACCCTGAGATGGAAATATAACTGCTCTTCTTAAAAAAAAAAAAAAAAAACCCCATTTCATTGAGGTATAACTGACATGAATAAGCTGTACTAATAACGCATAAACTTGATGAGTTTGAAGATACATATACACTTGTGAAATCATAACCACAATCTATGCCATAAGCCAATTCATCACCTCCCAAAGTTTTCTCCTGCCTTACTTATTATTTTGTGTCTGTGAGAGATAAAAACATTTAGCATGAGATCTTCCTCCTTAGCACAGTATTGCTGACTATAGGCACTATGTTGTAGAGTAGATCTTTAGGATTTAATCATCTTGCATAAATAAAACTTCATACCCTTTGACTAACACTTGCCTGTTTCCCCCTTTCACACCCCTAGACACCACCATTCCACCCTCTACTCTCTACTGTAATGGATACCCAGAGAAAAAGCAGCAATCAGAATAGTCTAAATCCTGTTGAGCTCTGGCATTGACTAATTAATCATAGTCTTCCTAGAAATGAAACTAATAGGAAGCCTACTGCATTCCTACTTCATTAATATAAGTAAAAAACTTCTTGGTTGAACAGACAAAAGACTAATTTGAATTATAAAAACAGAGAATCACAGCCCTTCAATCAATTTCCAGACTTCAGCCAGTTTACAGACCCAGAACCCCTTGAGTGAAGGTGAGACCAGGTCCCTTTGAGGAAGGACCTCAGTACATCACTGACAGTTTATGCTGTGAATCTTTCTCCTAACCTTCTCCAAGGAGACCTCCAGCCTTTTACCCCGGGCAACTGTGCAATGGGGAAAGGGAAATGATAAGACAATTGAGGGACTACTAGACACTGGCTCTGAGCTGATGTTGATTCCAGGGGACCCAAAATGTCACTGTGGTCCTCCAGTTAAAGTAGCGGCTTATGGCCATAAGGTAATTAATGGAGTTTTAGCTCAGGTCTGACTTACTGTGTATACAGCAGACTCCCAGACTCATCCTGTGGTCATTTCCCCAGGGCCAGAATGCACAGTTGTCCACTTAGTAGCTGGCAGAACCCCCACATTGGCCCCCTGAGTGGTAGAGTGAGGGCCATTATGGTGAGAAAAACCAAATAGAAGCCATTAGAGCTGCCTCTACCTAGAAAAATACTAAATCAAAATAATATTGCATCCCTGGAGAAACCGCAAAGATTACTACCACCATCAAGGACTTCAAAGACGCAGGGTGGTGATTCCTAACACATCCCCATTCAACAATCCCATTTGGCCTGAGGATCTTGAAGAATGCTACTAGATTATCCTGAGCTTAACCAAGTGGTGATTCCAATTGCAGCTACTGTACCAGATATGGTTTCATTGCTTCAGTAAATTAACACATCTCCTGGTACCTGGTATACAGCCATTGACTTGGCAAATTCCTTTATTCCATTCCTGTCCATAAGGCCCACCAGAAGCAATTTGCCTTCAGCCGGCAAGGTCAGCAATATACCTTTACTGTCCTATCTCAGAGGTATATCAACTCTCTGGCTTTGTGTCATATTCTTATCCAGAGAGAGCTTGATCCCTTTTTGCTTTTGTAAGATATCACACTAGTCCATTACATTGATGACATTATGCTCACTGAATCCAGTGAGCAAGAAGTAGCAAACACACTGGACTTACTGCTGAGACATTTGCATGCCAGAGGATGGGAAATAAATCCGACTAAAATTCAGGGATCTTCTACCTCAGTAAAATTTCTAGGCATCCAGTAGTGCAGGAAGTATTGAGATATTCCTTCTAAGATGAAGAATAAGTTGCTGCATTTGGCCCCTCCTACAACCAAGAAAGAGGCACAACACCCAGTGGGTCTATTTGGATTTTGGAGGCAACACATTCCTCACTTGGGTGTGTTACTCCAGCCCATTTATCAAGTGACCTGAAAGGCTGCCAATTTTAGGTGGGGTCCAGAACAGGAGAAGGCTCTGCAACAAGTCCGGGCTGCTGTGCAAGGTGCTCTGCCACTTGGGCATATGACCCAGCAGATCCAACCATGCTTGAGGTGTCAGCGGCAGATAGGGATGCCATTTGGAGCCTTTGGTAGACACCCCATAGGTAAATCACAGCAGAGACCTCTAGATTTTGGAGCAAGGCCCTACTGTCTTCTGCAAATAACTACTCTACTTTTGAGAGACAGCTCTTGACCCATTACCGGGCTTCAGTGGAAACTGAACGTATAACTATGGGTTCATGTGGACAAGAGGTAGACGTGTGATAGTTAAGAGTGAGTATCTTGATTGGACTGAAGGATGCAAAGTATCCTCCTAGGATGTGTCTGTGAGGGTGTCACCAAAGGAAATTAACATTTGAATCAGTGGGCTAGAGAAGGCAGACCCACCGTTAATCTGGTAGACACAATCTAATCAGCTACCCTTGAATATAAAGCAGGCAGAAAAACATGAAAAGGCAAGACTGGCTTAGCCTTTCAGCCTACATCTTTCTTCCAGGCTGGATGCTTCCTGCCCTCAAACATCAGAATCCAAGTTCTTGAGTTTGAGAGTTGGACTCACCCTAGTTGCTCCTCAAGCTTGCAGACAGCCCATTGAGGGAACTTGAGATTGTGTAAGTTAATACTTAATAAATTCCTATTTATATATATATATACCTATCCTATTAGTTCTATCCCTCTAGGCAACCCTGACTAATACACTAGGTATATAACCAAAGGAATATAAATCATTCAACCAAAAAGACACATGCATATAAATGTTCACTGCAGCACTATTCACAAGAGCAAAGACATGGAATCAACCTAAATGCCCATCAAAGACAGACTGAATAAAGAAAATGTGGAACATATATACCATGGAATACTATGCAGCATTAAAAAAGAACAAGGTAATGTCTTTCAATGGGAACACAGATGGAGCTGGAGACAATCTAATGCACAAACAGAAAATCAAACACCACATGTTCTCACACATAAGTGAGAGCTAAGTGATGAGAAGTCATGAACACAAAGAGAGAAACAACAGACTCTGCGGTCTACTAGAGGGTAGGGGATGGAGGAGGGAGAGGAGTAGAAAAGATAACTATTAGGTAGTAGGCTTAGTACCTGGGTAATTAATAATCTGTACAACAAATCCCTATAACATGAGATTACCTATATAACAATCCTACACTTGTACTACTGAAGCTAAAATAAGAGTTATAAAAAAAAAATACAAAAAGAAAACAAGATCAAAGTGTTAGGGAGGCAAAACCTAGCAGATGGTAATTTATTGCCTATAGAGAGGGAAAAATCAATAATGATTTCCAGGTTTCTGGTTCATTAAGTTGTGTGGCTAATAGTACCATACATGGAGAAAAACAAGAAACAGAATTGATTTGGGAAAGAGAAAACATTACATTCAGTTGCATACACCATAATACTAAGATGCCTGTGACTGTTCCAGATGCCCACTGTCTGGTAGGATTCTAAATATAAAACTGGTAGTCAAGTCATATAGGTCAAAGAGCTGTCAGTGTGTAACTGAAGTCATGGAATTGGATGAGATCATTCTGGAGGCCACAGCACAAACAAAGGAAGATAAGTCTACAAAGACAACTCGGCAGGAGAGACCAGAAAAGAAGGAAGAGAGCAAGAATTAAGTAATTCTGCAGCCATAAAAACAAAGAATTACAAGAAGGAGTGGACAAACCATGTCAAATAACCCAAAGTGGTAAATTAAGTTAAACGAGGTGGGGGTGTGATATGATTTGGTTGTGTTCCCACCCAAAGCTCATCTTGAATTGTAGTTCCCATAATCCCCACATGTGATGGTTAATACTGAGTATCAACTTGATTGGATTGAAGAAAGCAAAATTTTGATCCTGGGTTTGTCTGTGAGGGTGTTGCCAAAGGAGATTAACACTGGAGTCACTGGGCTGGGAAAGGCAGATGAAGCCTTAATCTGGGTAGGTACCATCTAATCAGCTGCTACATGTTTAAATCATGACAGAAAGCAGTGATCTTTCTACAGGGTTAAAATGTAATGCCTTTGGGAAGAACATAGTAATATAACTGATGTTAAGTATCTTAAGACTAAATAGAAAACCAATTTTTCCATAAGTGGAAAGATACATTTGAATATGCCCTGCAGAGACACATGAAAACTTAAGAGAACAAACATCTAAGCTATCATTTTGGACTATATCATGAAACTAATTTGTACTTGTTTCCCATAACCAACCTCAATAAAATCAATCCTATTAGGATAATTATTTTCACTGGACACATACAATCTGCTAGACTGATATATGTCTAAAATAGCCTACTTTCTCTAAGGTACTCCCATTGTGGTAAAAAATATAGGCACATAAATAACTATAAAACTACTGGTATATCCTGTTTTATTGCATGTCATTTATTGTACTTTACAGATAATATGCTTTTTTGCAAATTTAAGACATGTAACAAGTCTACTGATGTTATTTTTCTAACAGCATGTGTTCTCTTTGTGTCTCTGCATCACATTTTGGTAATTCTCACAATATTTCAAACTTTTCATAATTATTTTGTTATGATAATCTGTGATTAGTAATCTTTGACGTTACTATTATAATTATTTTGGGGCACCATGAACTGTACCCATATAAGACAACAAACTTAATGGGTAAATATTGTTCTGATTGTTCCATCAACTGGTCATTCACCTATCCTTCTCTTTCTCCTTGGGTCTCCTTATTACCTGAGACACAATAATATTAAGATTAGGATAATTAGTAAATTTAAAAAACCTCCAAGTGTTCAAGTAAAAGGAAAAGTTGAATGTCTCTCACTGTACATCAAAAGCTAAAAGTGACTAAGCTTAGTGAGGAAGGTATGTCAAAAGCTGGGCCCCTGGTGACAATTAGCCAAGCTGTGAATGCACAGAAAAAGTTCTTTAAGGAAATTAAAAGTGCTATTCCAGGAAACACATGAATGATAACAAAATGAAACAACCTTATTGCTGATATGAAGAAAGCTTGAGTGATCCGAAGAAAAAAATCAAACCAATTACAGTATTCCCTTAAGCCAAACCCTAATCCAAAGAAGGCTCTAACTCTCTTTAATTTTATGAAGGCTGAGAGAAATGAGGAAGCTACAGAAGAAAAGTTTGAAGTTAACAGAGGCTGGTTCATGAGATTCAAAGGAGCTGTTTCAACAACATGAAAGTACAAGGTGAAGTAGCAAGTGCTGATGTAGAAGCTGCAAGTTATCCAGATCTAGCTGAGATAACTGATAAAGTTAGCTACATTAAAGAGGTTTTTTTCTTTTTCTTCTTTTTTTTTTTTTTTTGAGATTGAGTCTCACTTTATCATCCAGGTTGGAATGCAGCGACATGATCTTGGTTCACTGCAATCTCCACCTCCCAAGATTGAGTGATTCCCCTGCCTCAGCCTCCCGTGTAGCTGGGATTACAGGCACGCACCATCATGTCCAGCTAATTTTTGTATTTTTAGTAAAGACAGGGTTTCACCATGTTGGCCAGGCTGCTCTCAAACACCTCAGGTGATCTACCCATCTTGGCCTCCCGAAGTGTTGGGATTACAGGTGTGAACCATGACATCTGGCCAAGAGATTTTCAATGCAAACAAAACAGTTTATATTGGAAGAAGATATCATCTAGGGCTTTCAAGCTAGAAAGGAGAAGTCAGTGCCTGGATCCAAAGCTTCAAAAGATAAGCTAACTCTCTTGCCAAGAGCTAATGCAGATGGCAACTTTAAACAAAAGTCAATGCTCATTTACCATTCCAAAAATCCTGGAGCACTGAAAAATTATGCTAAATCTACACTGTCTGTGCTATATAAATGGAAAAACACAGTGAATGACAGTACATCATCTGTCACTACATGGGTTTACTGCATATTTTAAGCCTACCATTGAGAACTACTGCTCAATAAAAAGATTCCTTTCAAAATACTACTGATGATTGACAATGCAACAGGTCACCCAAAAGCTCTGATGGAGATGTTCAAGGAGATTAATATTGTTTTTGTGCCTGCTAACATAACATCCGTTCTGTAGCCCATAAATCAAGCAGTAATTTTGACTTTCAAATATTTAAGAAGTATATTTTGAAAGGCTACAGCTGCCATAAATAGTGATTCCGCTGACAGATCTGGGCAAAGTAAATTGAACAACTTCTGGAAAAGATTCACCATTAAGATGCCATATCTGTGATTCATGAGAATAGGTCAAAAGATAACATTAGCAGGAGTCTGGAAGAAGCTGATTCCAACGTTAATGGATGACTTAAAGAATTTCAGTACTTCAGTAGAACAAGTAACTACAGATGTGATGGAAACAGCAAAAAAACTAGAATTAAAGGTGGAGCCTGAAGATGTGACTCAATTGCTGCAATCTTAAGATCAAACTCAAACAGATGAGGAGTCGAGTTGTTTCTCATGGATGAGCAAAGATGAAATCCACTCCTGGTGAAGATGCTGTGAACACCATTGAAATAACAACAAAGGACTTAAAATATTACATAAACTTAGTTGATAAAGTCAGTGATTAGGTTGAGAGGATTGACTTCAATTTTGAAAGAAGTTCTACTGTGGGTAAAATGCTATCAAAAAGCATCAGATGCTTCAGAGAAATCTTTGATGAAAGGAGTCAATTGATGCAGTGAATTTCACTGTTTTCTTACTATCAGCAATTGCCAGAGCCACTCCAGTCCTCAACAACCAACACACTGATCAGTCAGCTGCCATCAACAATGAAGCAAGATTTTCCACCAGCAAAATAGATTACAACTCACTGAAGGCTCAGATGATCATTAGCATTTTGCAGCAATAATATATTTTTAATTAAACAATAAACTTTTTTTAGACATAATGCTATTGCACACTTTAGCCTACAGTATAGTGTAAACATAACTTTTACATGGGAAAACAATAAATTTATGTGACTTCCTTTACCGCAGTATTTATTTTATTTTAGTGGTATGGAACTGATCCCACAATAATTCTGAGGTATATCTGTACTTAAGAAGTGCCAACATACAAGGAATCACAAAATACAGTTGAAAAACTTCACATTCTTTTCAAATACAATTGAAAAGAAAAGATAATCTAAGTTAATGTTAAATGATAGAAGTATCTATCTTTGTATTTCATGTCATATAAGTTATTAAAAGTTTCCCAAAATAGATACAATTTTTAAAAATCCAAGTATTTAGGGTTAACAGCTTTAAAGGTATTCGAAAGGGCAAAACTATGTTTATAAAAACAATATCACATAGAACAAAGTGAACAGAAAATGAAAAATGATTAATAATGAATTTCAATATCAAGTAAGTCTTTACTAATCCTTATATGCATAAATACATTTATGTGTGTTTAATTCATAAATATACCCAAAGATAAGGAACTAAATAACCCTTAATGCTTAAAACAAGTTACTCATCTGTATTAGTACAACATAGGTCTCAAATTAAATAAATTTGTATATACTGCCCTCATGGGGCAATAATATGTAGTTCATTAAAACACAAGGAGAAAATATACTGGACTCCTTGGATACAATTTATTCCTAATTATCCTAGCCAATGAAGGAGTGTCACTGGTTTGACTAATAATGTAATGAGTCATCTAAAAATCAGTCATACATATACTTCTATTTATGCTAAGTCTCTTTCCTGGTTGGAGTTAGCCTCATATTCTGAAAGGTGTTGGGAGTGCAAGGTGATCTGGATCAAAGATTCCATGCATAGAAAATTCAAAAGTGGATGTAATTCATGCATGATTAATCAAATCAGCCCTTAAATGCCATTACATAATACTTCTTTTTTCTCTTTTTGGTCAAATTGAATTTTTCTACCAATCTCCAATAGTAGCATTTATAACACAGAAAGATTTAAGGAAAATGACTTACAATAACACATGTTGGGACTTCACGAAGAGAATATTCTGCTTTATTAGGAAGCTCTTGATTGCTTACCAGCTCATAAACAGCAGGATAGGATAACAAGTTCACCAGTGCTAAAAAAGACTAGAGGGAAAGAAAAAAATCATTCAAATGATTGATTTTTGTCAACCACATCCACAGAGAGTCATTAATATACTTTTATATCTGTATGACTTTGAGGGCTAATTTTTAGATATACCTAATTCCCATAAATTTGAAATATGTACATATATGATAAGTACAAAAGTTAACATGCACAGCGAAAATCTATCAAGCTGACAATGTATGATATAACAACCATTACATACATACATGAATTTGGAATACTCTTTAAAATATCACGTCTCTTAAAAGTTTGGTTCTGACAAAAAATTCAATAATCCATCTTTTTCATTCTTTGCACTGTCATTTCCAATATGTAAGAAAATGCAAGAGAATAATACTTAGGGTCTCTGGGGCAAAATAAAAAATTCTATGTATTTTTGCCTTCCGACCACAAGGCTATCTTTTTACTTTCACTGAAAATCCCACTAACCTAAATATGATAGCTAATTTTTAAAAGCCATGGCTTTTCCTTTCAAAGCTAGCTCATTTTTCTGGTGCAATTTTGCCAATCTCTCCATGAAATTTTTAAGCTCTTCACTCTCGTTGCATCTTATTAAACACCACTAGAATATTTTTCTCAGGCACATTTCATTCTTTGGCTCCCCACCTCAAAAGCATGCTGTGGTTGCCCAACACTAAAAATCAGAAACTAAACTCCTTAGCATGACTTTCAAGGCACTTCACTAATTGACACAATTCTTCTCTTCACAGCCTCAAAAGCCTCATTTCCTAGTATTCCTCAGCATGAAGTCGCCACTTCAGTCAATCAAATCTGGCTGTGGTCTCCTTCAACAGACTGCCACCTATACGTACTTTTTAAAATCCTAACATGCTTCTCCTGTCCTTCACTTACTCATTATCCCACTTGATACGCTTTCAAAATATGTCACATCTTTTCCGAAGACTTTCCAATTACCTCCATCCACATCTAGAAGCCCTATATTCTGTTAATACTTATATCTTTTGCTTGCATTATATTAACTATACTTACTTTCAACTATAAAGTTTTCTGTTTGACATTTTCTAAACATTTTCACTAGACTCAGAAACTTTGAGAGCCAGACATACTGAGATATTTCACTAGAACAAGAAATATGAAAACTGAGAAAACTAAAAAGAATACTTAATTCAACCTTATTTAATAGGTGAAAAAAATTGAAGTCAGTGAGGTGGCTTGGCCAAAGACACACACTCAGAAAGGTGGTGGCAGAAATAGTCTGATTTTCTTCTTTCCAGACTCAAGTTACTCATTAAAAATTATAATATAATCTTCAGACACTATTTGACACCAACACCCTTGTTCCACTTCCTTCTTTGAAGACCTGGAAAGTCAAGTCCATTTTATATATCCTGCCTCATTATACCAAAATGCAATGTTATTTAACAAATAACAGTAGCTACGTAATGAATATATTTAATATACAGTGGTTTTTAATAGACTATTTCTGTGTAAAATGTGAATTCACATTAAATTTTTTAAAATCATCTATCTTCTTCCCTATAATACAATATTCCGTGACCTGATGAAGGAATTTCTAACCCATTCAAGAAAAAAATAATCCATGATTAAAAGCTAATAACTATTTGAATAGTAATAAAGTTATCATAAAGAATAATATAATAAATTAGTTGCCATTTAATGAATATCTATGTAAAGAGAACACTACATGAGAAGTATGCACTACAGAAAAAGAAGAAAAAAAAACTGTCAAGGAAGGAATGTTTGAGGAATATGTTTACTAATTATACATAAAATGAACTGCAGAAAAGCTGGAGGTGCATAGTCACCTAGGAAAATACTGTATAAACTTCTCTAATCACCAGGTATTAACTAGAAAGATGATTAATAAAACGGATTTCATTATAGCTTTATTTTAATCCAATTTAGTTTATCCTGAGAATACTGATGAACCAAAACATACAAGCTAAAAATGCTTTATAATTTAAATATCCAAACATGTTTTAATGTCCTTAATATTAATCCAGCAATATTTGGATACTAACATAAATAAATCCTTTCATAATTTTATGTTTAAAGAATCTTTTCTGCCATAATCATGAAAGATTACCAAAAACAGCCTTTAATAAACATCTATTTTGGTAGAAAAAATATATATAACCTTTATAAATCACATATGTCAATATTATATTGTGTATTTTTGTATTATTTATATGTGAATAATTCAATTGATGATTATGAAACCTCTCACCATCTAAGAAATAAAATGATGTGGACCACATATAATCAAGACAAGGTGTCATACGCTACTCTAAGCAAATCAAGTATAACTTTAGGTAAAAAAATAATTCAACAACTGTATTTAAACTAAAATGACCTGAACAGAATTTTAAAGAAGCTTGAAGAGATTTCAGCAACTTGTTTCTCAAACGAAATAAATTCACATTGGGCATTTTAAAAGATGTTAGCTCACTGCAAAATTGTGATGTATTAAGCATTCAGGAACAAAAATATATACAATGTAATTATTGGTTCCCACAAAAACACATTATAAGATGTTGCTAATATCAGACATTAATTATTATAAAATTTATAGTAGCACAAAACATAAATCTATGTCATCAATGTTTTGAATAGAAGAATGAAATTTTATGCAATAATGATAAGGCAATTAATGAAAAATCAAAGTTTGATAGATTTTTAAGACCAAAGCATAAATTAATTCCCCAAGTCAAAAAGTTTTCTTATAAACTGAAATCTTTCAGGTTGACAATGATCTTCTATTCACTGATTATTCACTAAAAATATGTTAGTGCCAGCTGTTTATCAGTAATTGTACCAAATGCTAACAATAAAAATATAAATAAAGGCATAGTCCCTGCCCTCAAGGACTCATAGTGTAGGGCAGGAAATATACACCTTAAATCACTTAAAATAGTGCCTAAATGTTCAAATGTTAATACAATATGGAGAGCAATGGGGGGATATAAGAAGGAAGACACTCTTCAGCAATGTAGAGAGAGGTAAGAGATAAGTCTGTATACATAGCAGGCGAGCAGTCAGGCAGAGATATGCTACGTTATGAATTCTATCTTTAGCCTCTAGGGAAAGAAAAGGGCACAGTGTTTTCAGAAAAGTAGTGGAAATTAAAGTTTACATTTTAAATAGAATGCTCTAAAGAAAAATGGTTTTGAGGGTAGACAATATAAGGGAATAAAGAAACAAATTAAAATTTGGAAGTTGTAAGACTGACAGAGATACATTATACCTATCAGAACAGAGATGTATTAAAAAACATGTCCAATAGACAGAATAATCAGATAATTACTCAAAAGGATAGTGTTCGGGAATACATGTCTTAAGAGTAAAGGAAAGGTCAGTGAAAACTGTGTATATTCTATTCTTTAAAATAATATGGACGAGGAGAGAAGGAAGACTGAGTAGTAATAATAGTTTAACTGCTATCATTATATGAGCACTTACATTTGGCCAAATGCTATAGAATCAATATTTATATACATTATTTTAATCCTTAATATGTACAACTGTAAGACAGGTATCATTTTAAGGAAGAGCTAGCATCTGAAGCCAAGTCTCACTGACTCTAAAACAGAGGTTGTCCAATCTTTCGGCTTCCCTGGGCCACATTGGAAGAAGCAGCATTGTCTTGGCCCACACGTAAAATACAGTAACAATAGCTGATAAGCTAACAAAATAAAAATTGCAAAAAAATCTCATAATGTTTTGTAGAGAGCCAGAGTAGCCCACCCCCTCTGGGGGGTCAACAGCAAGGCTGCTGTGAACTTTCGGTGAACTCCAAGAGAAGCGAAACCATAATAGGGGAATGTGTATGTCTCAGAGAAGAGCAGTCAGGCCTAGTGAAAGATAACCAGCTTTCACTGACTCTGCTGCAAGATAGTTGTTAGCTGAGGTATGTTAACAGATGTATGAGAATTATAACCACAGGCTGTTCTGGGTAACTGCACCCTCCCTCTGCTACGTGCTTTGTGAACACAGAAAATAAAGTACTCTGAGGCAGGATACGGCCGAAGAGACTGACACCATCAGCTTTTCGGACCGCCTGGCCCAGGTATATCTGTATCTGTCTGTATGTCTTTCTTTATCCCCTCATCTTGTTCCCTCTTAGGTCTCTGAACCTTTGTGCAGTGCAGGACGCAGCACACGCCAGAATATTTTAAGAAAGTTTATGAATTTGTGCTGAGCCACATTCAAAGCTGTCCTGGGCCGCATGCAGCCCATGGGCCTCAGGTTCAACAAGCTTGCTCTAAAGATTGTGCTATGATGTAAACCACCAGAAGACACTAGGAAGGCTCTTAGATTCAGGGAGAGAATATTTTGTTTGTGTTGGTGGAGTGAGAGGGGTGTTACTTGTTTTCTGATGAAAGAAGCAAGTCATCTTTAAATAGTGTTACATCTTTTTTCCAAACTATATGCCTTCTCTTTTGTTTCTTGCCTTATTATACTTACATAATATAATGTTAAACAAAAGTGGTAAGAATCAACCAAAATTGGAGTCAATATTTCACCGTTAAATATGATGCAAACTGTATGTTTTCCAAACACACCATTTATCAGATTACGGATTAAGTCTTTTGAGTTTTTATCATAAATGTGTATGAAATTTAGTCAAACATTTCCACATCTGTTGAAATAAACAAGAGTTTTCTTTGTATTCTTTAATATGGTAAGTTGTATTTTCACACTGAACTGTATAACCAACTTTGTGTTCCTAGAATAAACCCCACTTGATCATGATATATGGTCCCTTTATATACTGCTGAATTCCAATTGATAATATGGTATTTTTAAAAACATTTTATCTATACTCATCAGGATACAGATGTAAAATTTTATTCTTTTTTGGTGATTTTTTTATATCAGTGTTACACTGGCCTCATAAATTAGAAAGTGTTTCCTCTACCTCTGTTTTCTGAAAAGCTTGTGTAAGATTGGTGTTCTTTCTCCTACAAATGTTTCATAGAATCTGCTGGTGAAACCATCTGTTTTTCTCTGTGTGAGAAGGCTCTTGATGACAAATTCAATTTCTTTAACAAATGCATACTTTTTTTTTATTGAGTCAGTTTTGGTACCCCTATTTTTAAAGAAAATTTGCCAATTAGATCTTAGTTGTTGAACTGATGACGTAAAGCAAATCATAATATTCATTTATTATTCTTTAATATCTGTGTGATCATTAGTCTTACCCCTTTCATTCTTGATACTGGTAATTTTGGATCCCTCTTATTTTTGCCATCAATCTAGTGAGATATTTATCACTTTTAATAATCATTTCCAAAAATCAAATTTGGATTTGTTACTTCTCTCTAGTTTGTTCTATTTCATTGATTTCTGCCCTAATGTTTATTATTTTCCGTATTGCATTGGTTTTGGGTGTAATTTGCTCTTCTTTTTCTACTCCCTTTGAGTGGAAACTTGAGTCAATAATTTTAGATCTTTCTTATTTTCTAATATAAAAACTAAAGTTAAAAATACCCCTCTTAACACTGCTTCAACTATAACCACAAATTCTGATGTATTTTTATTTTCATCCAGTTTGAAATATTTCCTAATTTCCCTTGTGACTTCTTTGGGCTACAAGTTACTTGTAAGTATGTAGCTTAATTTCCAAATATCTTTTTTTCTAGTTTCTAGTTCTTGATTTTTAATTAATTTCATTGTCGCTATAGAATATACTTCATATTATTCCAATTATCTTAAATTTATTTAGACTTTCATTTAGCCCAGCAAGGTCTATCTTTGTGAACATGACATGTGTTCTTGAAAAGAATGAATATTCTATAGTCACTGAGTATAATATTCTACAAATATCAAGTGATCAATAGTAGTATTCAGATCACGCAATTCTTAACAGAGAGCTCTTGATCTGTTCTATCAATTGCTAAGAGAAATGTTAAAATCTTCAACTCAGATGGCAGATTTGCCTATTTCTTCCTTAAATTCTATTTTAATACTTCATATATTTTAAATATTTTATTAGCATCATACTGATTTATGATTATATCTTTCTGGTATATTGACCATATTCATATTATCATTACAAAATATGTCTCTTAATCTGATAGTCTTTCTTTTTTTTATCTCTGACACTAAATATGGCCTTATCAGTTTTTTAATGTATATTGCTTCTCTGTAAATCTTTTTTTCCATCCAAGTTATTTGTATCTTTAAAGTGAATTTGTTCTAGAACTCTGCTACCTGCCCCAGAGAGCCTCCTATGTGCCTACCACAATTATCTCTCCTGCCCTCCCTCCGTAACAGCTAGTATCCTGACCTTTACAATAACCACTTTCTTAAGATTTTCTTGTGGTTTTATTTCTCAGGTGTACATAACTGGACACTATAATTTTGTACTTCCCATTTTCAAGACTTGACATGTCATTTAAAGTTTTTTTTTTCAATCTACAGGCATTCATCTTCCCCCTTTCCTTTCTTTTCACTTTGTCTGTTGACAGGCTCAGGACATTTGACCTGTAAAGTTTCCACTAGTCTGGATTTTAGGAAGTACATACTAAGGGTGAAGTTCAATCTATTCTTCCATCCTTTGGATATACATAGTTTCCATATTCTGCAAACTGGCAGCTGAATCCAAAGGCTTGATCAAGTTAGATACCTTGCTAAGACTAGAGGTGGTGGTTTATTCTTTCATTACAGGGAACATTAATAATGTTTAGCCATTTGTGTTTTAGTGATGTTAGGATGACTCAACTAATTCTTGTAGATTGCAAATGATGACATTCTAATTTCACCATTTCAAAACAAATTATTAGTTGGGGGGATGGATCCAGAAGGCCGATTAGGAGGAGCTCAGGATTGCAGTTCCCAACAAAAGCACAGAGGCCGCTGCAGGTGATCCCCAGGCAAGCAGGGCCTGGAGTAGATCTCAGCAGTCCTACGGTAGAGGGGCCTGAATCTTAGAAGGAAAAATAAGAAACAGAAAGAAATAACTTCATCATCAACAAGCTGGACGTCCACTAAGAGACCCAATCTGAAAGTCAACAACTGCAAAACGACAGGTGGATAAATCCACAAAGATGGGAAGAAACCAGCGCAAAAAGGATGAAAACACCCGAAACCAGAACGCCTTTCCTCCCACAAGGGATCACAACCCCTCACCAGCAAGGGAACAAGGCTGGATGGAGAATGAGTGCGAAGAATTGACAGAATCAGGCTTCAGAATGTGGGTAATAAGAAACTTCTGTGAGCTAAAAGAACATGTTCTAACCCAATGCAAAGAAACTAAGAATCTTGAAAAAATATTTGACAAAATGCTAACCAGAATAAGCAACTTAGAGAGGAATAGAAGTGAACTGATGGAGCTGAAAAACACAACACGAGAACTTAGTGAACCATGCACAAGTTTCAACAGCTGAATTGACCAAGCAGAAGAAAGGATATCAGAGGGCGAAGATCAACTCAATGAAATAAAACGAGAAGGCAAGATGACAGAAAAAAGGGTAAAAAGGAATGAACAAAGTCTCCAAGAAATATGAGACTATGTGAAAAGACCTAATCTACATTTGTTAGGTGTACCTGAATGTGACGAAGAGAATGAATCCAAGCTGGAAAATACTCTTCAGGATATCATCCAGGAAAACTTCCCCAACCTAGCAAGGCAGGCCAATATTCAAGTCCAGGAAATACAGAGAACACCACAAAGATATTCCTCAAGAAGAGCAACCCCAAGGCACATAATTGTCAGATTCAGCAGGGTCAAAATGAAGGAGAAAATGCTGAGGGCAGCCAGAGAGAAAGGTCAGGTTACCCACAAAGGGAAGCCCATCAGACTCACAGCAGATCTCTCAGCAGAAACCCTACAAGCCAGAAGAGAGTGGG
>PVKP010023579.1:0-36109 GCA_004027715.1 Plecturocebus donacophilus
GCATCCCTCTGGTGCAGAGCAGAGCAGAAGAAGGGCAAGGAATGGGTCTGAAGACACACAGGCAAATGACAAATACAATGGCCAACTGACCTGCAGTGGACACGTTTGTGTCCTCTCAAAATTCATATGTTGACATGCTAAGCCATCATAGGATGGCATTAGGAGGTGGGGCCTTCGAGAGGTAATTAGGTCATGAAGGTAAATTACTATCATGGGATGAGTGTCCTTATAAGAAGAGGAAAGATGGGCCAGGCGCAGTGGCTTATGCCTGTAATTCCAGCACTTTGGGAGGCCGAGGCAGCCGGATCACCTGAGGTCAGGAGTTCGAGACCAGCCTGATCAACATGGTGAAACTCTGTCTCCACTAAAAATACAAAATTAGCAGGGTGTGGTGGCACATGCTTGTAATCCCAGCTACTCAGGAGGCTGAGGCAGGAGAATCGCTGGAACCCAGGAGATGGAGGTTGCGGTGAGCTGAGATCATACCACTGCACTCCAGCCTGGGCAAAAAGAGCAAAACCCCATCTCTAAATAAATAAATACATACATACACACATAAGAAGAGGAAAGGGCAAGCTCTCTGCTTTCTATCACATGAGGATACAGTGAGAGATAGCCATCTGCCAGTGGGAAAAGAGTCCTCACCAGAACCTGGCTATGCTGACAGTTGACCTCAGACTTCCAGCCTCCAGAACTGTAAGGAATAAATTTCTGTTGTTTATAAGCCACTCATTTGTTACAGCAGCCCAAATGGACTAAGACGGGGCCCCATCAAATCCTCTGCCTTGCAAAGCGTGAAGGCCACCAGAGTCATTTTCATGCAGCCTGCTGACATCCCAGTTCTGGAAGCTCAGAGCCCCTAAGTGACTATGGCGTCTGCACCTTCCCAAAAGTCTCACGTGAACCCCCATCATACACACTCCCTTACCATACACACTCCCAGCCGGGATTACCCTGTAGTTCTATAGTCTCCAGATCCAGCCTGGGCCAGCAGGGTTGCTGCCAGAGCCCCAGCATCCAGATGCAGGGAAGGGAAGGAGAAAGGTGGGGGCGCTGCAGAGGAGGGGCAGCCCTTGGGAGCCGACGCAGGGTTGGGAGAGGGAGGCCCTTTCATGGCTTTCTACTCTCATCACCGCCACACGCCAGGAAATATTTTGAGCAGAATGAAAATGAAAGCAAAGAACCGCATATCAAAATTCATAGGTTGTGACCGAGTGCGGTGGCTCATGCCTGTAATCCCAACACTTTGGGAACCTGAGGCTGGCGAATCACTTGAGGTCGGGAGTTCGAGACCAACCTGCCCAACAAGGTGAAACCCTGTCTCTACTAAAAATACAAAAATTAGCTGAGTGTGGTGGCACATACCTGTAATCCCAGCTGCTTGGGAGGCTAAGGCAGGAGGATCGCTTGAACCTGGGAGGTGGAGATTGCAGTGAGCCGAGATCATGCCATTGCACTCCAGCCTGGGCAACAGAGCCAGACTTTGCCTCAAAAAAAAAAAAAATTTTTTTTTTGCAGGTTGCAGCTAAAACAGTAGAGGGAAATTTGTACCGTGCAAAGACTTTATTAGAAAAAAAAAGGTTTCAAATCAATGATCAAAACTTCTATCTGACAAAACTAGAAAAAGAAAAACAAACCCCCAAAAAAGCAGAAAAACAAATATTGAAGAACAGAACAGAAATCAATGAGATAGAAAACAGATTAACAATAAATCAAATGAATGAAACCAAAAGCCTATTCTTTGAGAAAAATCGATAAAAATGTATAAACTGCTAGTCAATCCAAAATTACCTGTACAAACATTTACAATAGCATCAAACACTATTAAATACTTAGGAATAAATCTGACAGAAAATGTGTAAGACCGAGTACACTGGAAAATTAAAATATATTGCCATGGGGAATTAAGAAATGGAAAGATATACTGTGTTTATTAATCAAAAAAATCAATATTGTGAAAGTGTCAATTCTCTCCAAAATTCATCTATAGATTCAGTGCAGTCCCAGTCAGAATCCAGCAGGATTTTATGGGGACATCAATAAACTGATTCTAAAATTTATATGATGAGAAAAAGGTCCTAGAAGAGCCAAAAGACTTTGAAAAGGAAGTTTGGAAGACTTAATGCTACCTGTGGGAAGTAGAAAAGTATTTTTTTTTAAGTTTCCTTTCTTGTTAAAGAGTAAGTATGCTAATAACTTTGTTAAGCCCTATCCTATGTAGCTGTTAGACATGCCATGCTTACAGACATGTAGTACATTCTATGTTCTTGTACTTTAACCAAGATATCTGTGCTGGACATGCTCACAGGCATGTCCCACCTCTCCATTGCTTTTACCTGTTTAGAAAAGTTTTAAGTTGTTAGCCAATCGAGTTTTAGTTTAAATTGTGAGGTCTAGCTCCAGCCAACGGAGATCAGACACAGCAGTAAGGACAACCCCAAATGTGTAAGGGATAAATTTGTGTGTTTTCCTTTGTTCGTTGTACTCTCATGGCATGATGGCTTCCTGCAGTCCAGGAAGTAAAAATTGCATTGCTGAAACATCCTTTGTCTCAGTGAAAATTTTTCTTTGTGGCACTGAGCATCTATTTCCAATACTACCTGATTTATAAAGCTACAGTCATCAAGACAGACAAATAGATTTGCACAATAGAAAGTCCAACAATGGTCCCATTCATATATGATCAATTTATTTTCTTTTATTATTATTTTTATTATTTTGAGACAGAGTCTCGCTCTGTTGCCCAGGCTGGAGTGCAGTGGTGCTATCTTGGCTCACTACAACCTCTTCCTCCCAAGTTCAAGCTGTTCTCCTGCCTCAGCCTCCCAAGTGGCTGGGACTACAGGCGCATGCCACCATGTCTGGCTAATTCTTTTGTATTTTCAATAGAGATGGGATTTCATCATGTTGGCCAGGCTGGTCTCGAACTCTCAACCCCAAGTGATCCACCCACCTCAGACTCCCAAAGTGCTGGGATTCCATGCATGAGCCACCACACCTGGGCTTGATTAATTTATTTTCAACAAAGGTGACAATATGATTTAATGGAGCAAGATTATCTTTTCAACAAATGGTGCCAGAACAACTGACTATCCATCTGCAAAAAGAGAGAGAGAGAGAGAGAGAGGACAATACCTTGCACCACATGCAAAAATAACTTAAAATGGACCATAGGCCTAAGTGTAAAACCTAAAACAATAAAGCTTCCAGAAGAAACAAAGAAGAAAAGTATTTATGACTGGGTTTGCTACATATTTCTTAGATGGAACAACAAAAGCACAGATTGTTTTTAAGAACTGATGGATTCAACTTTATCAGAATTAAGAACTTCTGTTCTCCAAAAGACACTGTTAAGAGAATGAAAAACAGTCACAGGCTGGTATAAAATATCTGAAAATTATTTTATAATTTTCTGATTATAAAAAAAATAGCTGGCCTGGCGTGATTCCAACCAGTGCTGCTGTTCTCTTGAGCAGTGGTCATTCATCTCTGTCCGCCTTCTCTCCCACCTAAGTGCATGCCACTACCCGATGGAAGATTCGACGGACATGGACATGAGCCCCCTGAGGCCCCAGAACTATCTTTTCGGTTGTGAACTAAAGGCCGACAAAGATGATCACTTTAAGGTGGATAATGATGAAAATGGGCACCAGTTATCTTTAAGAACGGTCAGTTTAGGGGCTGGTGCAAAGGATGAATTGCACATTGTTGAAGCAGAGGCAATGAATTACGAAGGCAGTCCAATTAAAGTAACACTGGCACCTTTGAAAATGTCTGTAGAGTCAACGGTTTCCCTTGGGGGCTTTGACATAGCACCACCAGTGTTCTTATGGTTGAAGTGTGGTTCAGGGCCAGTGCATATTAGTGGACAGCACTTAGTAGCTGTGGAGGAAGATGCGGAATCAGAAGACGAAGAGGATGGGAAACTCTTAAGTATGCCTGGAAAGCGGTCTCCCCCTGGAGGTGGTAGCAGCGTTCCACAGAAAAAAAGTAAAACTTGCTGCTGATGAAGACGAAGATGATGTTAATGATGATGATGATTTTGATGAGGAGGAAACTGAAGAAAAAGCACCACTGAAGAAATGTATATGAGATAATCCAGCCAAAAATGCACAAAAGTCAAACCAGAATGGAAAAGACTAAAAACCAGCATCAACCAAGATCAAAAGGATAGCAGGAATCCAAAAAAAAAAAAAAGAAAGAAAAACTCCTAAAACACCAAAAGAACCGACCTAGTTCTGTAGAAGACATTAAAGCAAAAATGCAAGCAAGTATAGAAAAAGCGCATTGAACAGTCCTGGGTGCTACTGCTAAATTAAGCCCAAACGTGGAGAAAGAAAAAGGAGAGACAAATATAGTCCATACTGAGTGTCATCAACAATGCAGACTGAAGTCTTCTATTTTAATCTCAATTCCCTTTTTGATTTGCCATCCATGCCTCTTCAGACTGGAAACAATCTAACAATCTCACTCTTGGTTCCCTAAAGCACTTTCTTCTGACTGCTGTGATTCAGTGAAACTTGCCCTTTGCTTTCTATTCCTTGTGTATTTGCCTCACCCCGACCATGTTTTAAATCACCTTTGTATCTCCTTTGCTACTCAATAATTTTTTTTTTTTTTTGAGATGGAGTCTCGCTCTGTCGCCCAGTGCAATGGCGCAATCTTGGCTGACCACAACCTCCGCCTCCCAGGTTCAAGCGATTCACCTGCCTCAGCCTCCTGAGTAGATGGGATTACAGGCACGCAACACCATGCCTGGCTGATTTTTTGTATTTTTAGTAGAAACGGGGTTTCACCATGTTGGTCAGGCTGGTCTCGAACTCCTGACCTCCTGATCCGCCCGCCTTGACCTCCCAAAGTGCTGGGATTCCAGGTATGAGCCACCGTCCCTGGCCAAAGTTTGAATGAATAATTTTTTTTTAAGTGCTATCTTCAGCCTATTGAAGGGAGCCAGTCTGGAAATAAGAAAACTATCTATTCCTTATGATGTCTTCACCCCTGAATTAACCAACCCTGGAACTACACTATCTCTGAATGTCCTGTTATAGAATCATTCTTAAGCCACTTTAGTTGGGTTTTCTACTATGTGTAGCTAGAAACCTACTGACTGATGTACTCCCTTCTCTTGGTATTAGTTTCTCTGGGAGGTGAATGGAGGAGCTCCCTGAACTCTTCCAGGAAAGTGGTAAAGGATTTGCTGTCTGATGAAAGATTTGTATCAAGAATGCATTAGGAACCCTCAAAACTCAATAAGGAAAATAAGCAACCCAACAAAAACTGGCAAAAGATTTAAACACTTCACCAAAGAAAAAATACAGATGGCAAATAAACATATGAAAAGATATTCGACATTGTTAGTTATTAGAGAAATTAAAATTAAACCCACCATGAGATATCACTATATACCTATTAGAATGGCCAAAATTAAAAACTGACCACACCAAATATTATTGAGGCTGTGAAGAATTGGAATTTTCATATATTGCTAGTGGAAATGTAAAATGATAACATCACTTTGAAAACATTTTGGCAACTTCTTAAAAAGTTGAAATTACACCCACCTCATGACCCAGCTATCCTACTCCTAGGTATTTACTGAAGAGAAATGAAAGCATTTGTCCTTGCAAATATCTGTAGACAAATTTTCATAGCAGTGTTATTCACAATAGTCAAACTTTTAAACAACCCAATGTCCATAAAATTTGAATGAATAAACACATTGTGATATATCCATACAATGGAATATTACTCAGCCATTAAAAGGGAAAGAAATACTGATACACCCAACAACATCAGTGTGTCTCAGTTATGCATCTCATTAGATTAACAGATGAAACTAATTATTCCTACTGAAGGAAGCCATAGAAAAAATAGGTGAATTCTTGATGATTCCAGTTTTGTGAGATTCTAAACAGCACAAACTAATCTATTGCCCAGAAAGCACATCAGTGGTTGCCTGGGGTTGGAGGTGGAGTAGGGATAAGCATAAGGGAGGGATCACAAAGGATCACAGTGAACGTTTTGGAGGTGATGGATGTGTTCACTACCTTGACTGTGGTGATAGCTTCACGGGTGGATACATATATCAAATCTTATCAAATTGTACACTTAAATATGTGTAATAAATGACTTTATAGCTCAATAAAGCCATTTTAGTTTATTTTTTATGAAGTAGCCTTTTTTCTTTCTTTTTGCATAGCTTGTTTTTAGTTCTTTTTTTAAAAAATTTTATTTCCATAGGTTTTTGGAGAACAGGTGGTATTTGGTTACATGAGTAAATTCTTTAGTGGTGATTTGTGAGATTTTGGTGCACCTATCACCCGAGCAGTATACAGTGAACCAATTTGTAGTCTTTTATCCCTCATCCCCTTCTTACCCTTTCTCTGGAGTCTCCAAAGTCCACTGTATCGTTCTTATGCCTTTACATCCTTATAGCTTAGCTCATACGTATGAGTGAGAACATACAGTGTTCGGTTTTCCATTCCTGAGTTATCTCACTTAGAATAGTCTCTAATCTCATCCAGGTTGCTGCAAATGCCATTGATTCATTCCTTTTTATGGCTGAGTAGTATTCCATCATATATGTGTGTGTGTATATATGTGTGTGTACGTGTGTGTGCACGTGTGTATGTGTGCGTGTGTGTATGTGTACCTGTGTGTGTGTGCACGTCTGTGTGCATGTGCATGTACTTGTGTGTGTGCACCTGTGCATGTGTGTGCGTGTATGTGTGTGCATGTGTGCGCATGTATGTGTGTGTACCTATGTGCATTGTGTGCGTGTGTATGTGTGTGCATGTGTATACGTCTGTGTGCGTGTGTGTACATGTGTACGTGTGGATGTGTGTGCACGTGCACACGTGTGTATGTGGGTGCCTGTGTGTACGTGTGTGCGTGTGTGCATGTGTGCGCATGCATGTGCAGGTGTGCATGTGCATGTGTGTGTGCGCGTGTGCATGTACGTACGTGTGTTTTTTGATTTTTCGATAATAGCCATTCTTGCAGGAGTAAGGTGGTATTGCATTTTTGTTAGGAAGGATTTCACAGAGGAAAACTGAGGCAGAGCAATTTGATGCTAAAGTACAACATGGAATAGCATATGAGCACTCAAGGTCGGACTGTCTGCTCCAGCTCCAATTGTGTTGGACATTACAAATGACACCATGATGGACATCCTTGAACAAAAAGCCTTCAAACACATCTTGGATAATTTCTTTAGGGTAAATTCCTATATTTAACTTGACATCTTAGTACCTCAGTTCTCTCACCTGTAAAATGGGATTAATAATGATGTCCATATCAGTGTGTGGTGGAATTTAATAAAGCTGTCTGTGCCTGTGTCTGTGTGTGTGTTACCTAGAACAGTTGCCCATACCTAGTAATTCCTTGTTATCAAAAGCTGGATGAATTCGAGGGAGGCAAAAACACAGATGTCCCCATATCCTTGTGGTGTTGGCTGATGGTTTCCATCTAGATTGCCAGATCCTGGAGCTCAGCAACCAGAGAGGGCACACAGCCCATTGGAAGCCTGAGGAGGGACAGGCGGCAGGAGGCGGGGGAGGCGGTGTTAACAGAGGCAAAAGAGAGCCCAGAGCACCCAGCTTGTTTTCTGGGCAAAGCGTCTGAAACAGAAAATCCAAATGTTGTGATACATATTTCTTCCCCAGATTTCATGCTGGTAGAACTACTGGCCAGTAATTATCTAGCAAATTAGAGAATCTACTAGGTCCCCAGTTAGGTACCCAAGGACATAATTGGTCCCTAATTAGAAAAAGTTGCCAAATGGGAACAATTATCTCTGTTCTCCATTTCATTTCCTCCCTCTTCAAGCTAAATCTCTCTGCTTCCCCTCCCCCAGTGGATCTTCCTGCTACCCCTTTGGGGTTGGGGGGATAGGAGGAGGGAGATGAAGGCTTGTGCCAGTCACCACCACTAGTGCCCACCTTGGAGGTGGTGCTGGGACCTCTCCTTTGCATTCCCAGGAGCCCCAGGCACTCCCCAGTTTGCTTCCTAAGAGGCTGTTCGCTAAACTATAGGCAAGGGTTAGTCTTATTCACCTCTCTGCCTCCTGACCTAGGTCAGGGCCTGGCATTCAGAAAATGCTTAGAAATGATTGTTGAAGTGCAAGGATGGCTCTGGGCCAGAGTGACGGTGCTGAGTGCCTCCTTCCATTCAGAGTGTATGGGGCTCATGGCACCACCCTCGCTGACCACACGCTGCGATGGCCCAGCTGTGCCATCCTGCCCACACTCGGCAGGAGGCCAGGCAGCAGACATAATCTCTATCAGCCTCCTTCTTCCTTTGTTGCTCTGAAGTTGGAAACATGCCTCTGAGTGGAGGGAATCAGGAAAAGTTTCATGGAGCAGCTGGTGTTTGGTTGGGGAAATCTGGAGTTCAGAGGAAAATCCAACAGAAGCAACCACAGAAGGTCACAGATGGGCAACCCTGGACGGGAGAGATGCCTTGTCTGGCTGAATGATTGGGGGAACTCAGAGAAGCAGCCAATGGCCAGGCTGGGAATGCGACACACCCAGAGAGACCACCAGGGATTGTGGGCTTCAGCACTGGAAGCACCAGGGAACTGTCCAGGTCAGAACTTCCTAGAAGGTGAACCCGTTGGTGCTCATAATAGCATCAAGAGCAAAAATATGAAAGGCAGGAAAAGGAGGCATGTGGTGGCTGCATCGGCATGGAACAGACACTGGAGAAAAGAGGCCATCAGGGCAGCGATGACCCCAGGCAACTCTGATTAGACCGCAAGGGCAGAGGAGGGTTAGCAGAAGATCAAACCAAACACCTCATCTTTCTCTTAGTCATGTCCTAAAGAAATTATCCAAGATGTGCTTGAAAGTCTTACATTCGATGATGTCCATCATGGAGGAAGGAAGTGGTAAAAAGAGTAGGGAAGGCCGGCGCGGTGGTTCACGCCTGTAATTCCAGCACTTTGGGAGGCTGAGGTGGGTGGATCACGAGGTCAGGGGTTTGAGACCAGCATGGCCAATATGGTGAAACCTCATCTCTGCTAAAATACAAAAATTAGCCGGGTGTGGTGGCACGCGCCAGTAGTCTCAGCTACTTGGGAGGCTGAGACAGGAGAATTGTTTGAACCTGGGAGGTGGAAGTTGCAGTGAGCCTAGACTGCGCCATTGTACTGCAGCCTGGGCAACAGAGCAAGACTCCTTCTAAAAATAAAAAAGGCCCAGCACGGTGGCTCATGCCTATAATCCCAGCACTTTGGGAGACCAAGGCAGGTGGATCGCCTGAGGTCAGGAGTTCGAGACCAGCCTGACCAACATGGAGAAACCCCATCTCTACTAAAAATACAAAATTAGCTGGGCCTGGTGGCAGGTGCCTGTAATCCCAGCTACTGGGGAGACTGAGGCAGGAGAATCACTTGAACCCAAGAGACAGAGGTTGTGGTGAGCTGAGATCATGCCATTGCACTCCAGTCTAGGCAACAAGAGTGAAACTCCATCTCAAAAAAAAAAAAAAAAAAAAAGAATATAGAAAACATTATGCTAAATAAAGGAAGCCATTCACAAAAGATCACATATTATATGATTCCATTTATATGAGTTATATTGATTATAGGCAACTCTTTAGAGACAGAAAGCAGATTCACAGTTGCCTAGGGCAGGGGTAAGGGTGGGGTGGAATAGGGAGTGATTGCAAATGGGCACAGGGTTCCATTTGGGCGTGATGCAAATGTTCTAAAATTCTGTAAATATACCAAAAACCATTGCCTCATACACTCGAAATGGGTGAACTTTATGGGGTGGTAATTATATCTTTTTTTTTTTTTTTTTGATATGGAGTTTTGCTCTTGTTGCCCAGGCTGGAGTGCAATGCTGCAATCTGGCTCACTGAAACCTCCACCTCCCAGGTTCAAGAGATTCTCCTGCCTCAGCTTCCCGAGTAGCTGGGATTACAGGCACTCACCACCGTGCCCAGCTAATTTTTGTATTTTTAGTAGAGATGGGGTTTCATCGTGTTGGTCAGGCTGGTCTCGAACTCTTGACCTCAGGCAATCCACCCACCTTGGCCTCTCAAAGTGCTAGGATTGCAGGTGTAAGCCACCATGCCTGGCAAATTATATCTGAGATCTGTTAAAAATTACAAAAAGGGCAGGAGAATTCTGTGCACTGTGAGGAAAGTGGTTTCTGCCAGACCCCAGAAGAGCCCTGGACCCCAACAGTAAATGATGATGCCCTGTGAGAGGAGGAGTCCCCCGTGTGATGAGAGCAAAACAAGGGTCCTGAGCAGGAGAGCCTTATGGAGACAAAGGCTGGGAACCAAAGGGTAAGAGAAAAAGCCACTGAGTGAGACAATGTTGTCCCAAATGCCTGCTTTGTTGACACCCCAGCAGGTGGGGCCCCGCCCTCCAACATGATCTCAGACTGCAGGAGGGTGACCACCGTGCTCTGTACCCAGCCACCTGACCAGGTCATGGATGAGTAATCAAGGAAGGGGCAGGTGCCCAGATCCACGCAGAGGAGAAACAAGAAGAATGGAGCAGGCCCGGCGCGGTGGCTCACGCCAGTAATCCCAGCACTTTGGGAGGCTGAGGCATGTGGATCACAGGAGTTCAAGACCAGCCTGACCAACATGGTGAAAACTCATCTCTACTAAAGATACAAAAAATTAGCTGGGCATGGTGGCTTGCGCCTGTAATTGCATCTACTCAGGAGGCTAAGGCAGGAGAATTGCTTGGACCCAGGAGGTGGAGATTCCAGTAAGCCAAGATCATGCCACTGCACTCCAGCCTAGCTACAGGGGAGATTCCATCTCAAAGGAGGAGGAGGAGGGGGAGGGAAAGGGGAGGAGGAGGGAAAATAGAGACCTGTGGCAGGCTGGGTCTGGAAGTTCAACCCAAAACACCAAGCTCTGCTCAGCCCCCTCCAGCCTTAGGTCCTTACATCTCCAGGGCTGGGAGCCAACAACTCCCAAGGGAAGCCTTGCTTGGTTGAGAGCAGAGGAGGGAAGAAGAAAGAAGACTTATCCACCACCTTCTCTGTGCCCAGGACTGTCTTGTTTAAGCCTCATTACAGGTAAGACAGCAGATACTTATTGAGCACCTACTAAGTGCCGGGCACTGGGGATAGGGTGGCAAAGTCCCTACCTACCCACATGGAAATTTCATTCTCAGGGACCACAAGCCAGTAAGTAGATAAAAACAGTATGTCAGATTGTGACCAGTGCTACCGGGGAACACGCAGCAGGAAGTGTGGGGGGTGCTATTGTACACAGGGTGACCACAGAAGGTCTCTCTGATGTAAGGCGACATTTGGGCAGAGACCTGAATGAATGAGGGAAGGAGCCTGAGCTACTGGGGGCAGGGGGTGCCTTCCCCCTGGGATGGCATGGACTGGGAACAGCGAGGGCAAGGACCTCGAGGATCGTGCTTGGCCCTTTGCAGGAGGCACATTGTTTCCTCGGCTTAGATTTTCATGGTGGGTCTTGGAGTCTGATGGTCCTGGGGTCAAATCTGGCCCAGATCTGCCATTTAACTGGCTGTGTGTTCTCAAGGGAATTAATCTCTCTGGGTTCCAGTTTCCATACCTTCCTTCCACAAGGGGAGCAACTGAAAGTTACCCAAAAGCAGGCGCAGAGAACAGGGTGCAGTGGCTTAAGAGGGCCTGTCCACAAGACATAGAAGAGAGTTTTGCAGGGCCCCAAAGTCCTCATGACCAAGGCCAGTTGGGTGGGGCTGGGGGCAGCAAGTCACTAATTCCAGAACCGGGATGGGTACAAGAGGAAGTGGGGCCCCCTCCACACCCACTGTCCCCTCTTGCATCTGCTTCCCACTCCCCCACCTTTCATTCCAGAATCTTCCAGCAGGAGGGTCTTTCAGGCTTCTCTGAAGAGGGGACTAATTAAACCTTAATTGCCACAGCACTAATTAACTTCTTAATTACACAGAACCACATGATTAGCCACGCAGCAGACACTAATTGTTCATTAGGAGGCAGTCCCCTCTGTCCCCCGCCCCCTTCCTAGGACCTACCAGCGAAGGTACCTGAGGGGTGCAGAGTTGGTGGCAGCCCCGCCCCACAGCCCAGCGCCAGCGCCATGCCGGAGCCCAGCCTGCTCCAGAGCCTCAGCTGGAAGGGCGCTCACCGCCGGCCTGAATCTAGCTGCCCTTCCATAATCACAGCACAAAGGATTACTGAGCACCTTGGATTCCAGCCTCTGCAGCCCTCCTCCTTCAAAACCCCTCGCCCAGATCAGGACTAAAGCATGCACTCTGGAGCCCTGAGTTTCTCCTCCATGGGGTGAGGGGAGCCCAGGACAGGCCCAGCTCAGAGAGTGAGAGGGAACCAGCCTTCTCAAAAGGCCCATCTCACCGCAGTCGCCTCCCACAGTGAGAATGTGGAACTTCCCGTTGCCCACTGGAACAGGCTTCTTCCACACTGAGGAGACCTGCTCCAGGAAATTGAGAAATACACCCAGGAGGTTCGCACGTGGAGTGAGGGGTGGAGCCAGGTCCAAACAGGCCATCTCCAAAGCCAAGCCGCTCTCCCCTGGCCTGGCAGCCTCCTGCAGAATTTCCTGGGTCCAGCAGCGTTGGAAACTGGGACCTGGGCTGGGAAGAGGACTTGCTTCTTCCATGGAGCCATCTGTCCCCAACAACACAGCTAAACTCTGCAGAGCCAGGAGCAGGGAGGGCCCCCAGGGAACAGGAGCAGGCAGCCTGGGCTCAAATCTCAGCTCTGTCCTTCCTAGCAGTGTGACATTGGGCGAGTTACTTAACCTCTCTGTGCCTCAGTTTCCTCCTCTGTACAATGGAGACAAGGAGGGTACCCTCTCCAGAGGCTTGTTGTAGGTATTGGATGAGCGAATGCATGAAAAGTGCTCAGAGCAGTGCCTTCTTTGCCAAGCAGGTGCTCCACAAGTGTGGCTGTCAACGTGATCTGGAATGGAGGTTGTTCATACCTCCAAGCCTGTCTGCAGGTTTGAGTCCCCCCACCCCTTTCTCCCACCCTCAGATTTCCTCTCCTCTGTCTAGCCTCAGGGTCCACTCCCAACAGCTCCGCCTTCCTTGTGTCTAGGATGTCACCTCCTGCTCCTGAGACTCTGCCCCACCTCTCTATACACCTCTCCACCCAGCCTGTTCAGCTTTCCCAAGGTGTCCCAGCCCCCGCTGTCCCATGTGTGCACACAGACACACAAACACCCCAGCCCATCCCACCAGGAGGGTGGGCAGAAAGTGTACAGATTCTTCATAGACCAGTGACCACGCATCTTGCTGCTCCCAAGACAGTTCCAGTTGTCACGTGTTGGCCTGGTGTCATCATTAATAGTGTCCCCTTCAGCTGGGCACGGTGGCTTACGCCTGTAATCCCAGGACTTTGGGAGGCCAAGGTGGGTGGATCATGAGGTCAGGAGTTCAAGATGAGCCTGGCCAAGATGCTGAAACCCTGCCCCTATTAAAAATACAAAATTAGCTGGGTGTGGTGGCATGTGCCTGTAATCTCAGCTACTCAGGAGGCTGAGGCAAGATAATAGCCTGAACCCAAGAGGCAGAGGTTGCAGTGAGCCGAGATCGCACCACGGCACTCCAGCCTGGGTGACAGACCGAGACTTCTTCTCAAGAAAAAAAAAGTAGTATATTTTTCCTTCTACTTTCAGAGTCTCCTGATCTGGACAATAAATGCTGTGATCCCTCGTTGGGTACCACTCCTGCCCCAGCATGGGCCAAGTGCTGTGCTGGATGCGATTCACACCAACCCAGGGACACCACAGTCTGGGAGGTTGTGCTGTTGTGCCCACCTGATCAAAGAGGAGAAAACAAAGGCACAGAGATAAGGGCAGAGGACTTCCCGCAGCCCCAACACCGGGAAGGGGAGGAGGTGGGATGCCAACACCCCTCGAGCCCACGCTCCTTCCCCTCCTGCCTAGCCTCGCCTCCTTCTCTATGCTAGCAAGAAAGAAGGGCTGCGTGGGTGAGGAGGGCTAGAGTTATTCGTAGGGTGGGGGGACAGGAGGTTATTTGTGGGGAGCATTTATGTTTGCTGAATGTCAAAAACTGCACTGCAAATAGCAACAGCCCGTGAAAAAACATTGAGGGAAAAAAATCTATGATCTCTTCAAGGAGTGGTGAATGGATGAGCTTGTCAGGCCCTGCAGAGTTTAATGGACATGAGGCAACGGGGATATTAAGGCCGGTTTGAGGGGAGCCTCAGTGTCCTGGTCCACAGCTCATTCCTCATGCAGGCATCTCCGGGAACCAGCCCTGGGGTGCAGCGGTGCTGGCTTCAGGGTGGGGTGGGCAGAGATTTGCTCACTGCCCCCTCACCAACTCCATGCCTCTCACCTGTCCGCGTCCCTTTCCAGGGATACAGGCCTGGTCTCCAGGGCCTGAGCAGGAAGATCCACCTCCTCCTGAACCGGGTCAGGCCCTGGCTCTTGGTGGGGGAGGGGGCAAGGGAGCCAAATTAGATGCCCACCTCCAGCCCCTGCCCTGGGCATGCTGTGGGCAGTGCCAGCCACTCCCACCCCCCAAGGTCCCTGTTGTCACTGAAGAGACACAGCAATTAGGTCAGCGCCCCCTCCAGATGCTCACTCCCTTCTCATTAACTGGAAACTATGACAGTGCAGCAAGGAAAGCCTCTGGGTGTGTTTTCCATCTGCTGCTCTAGTTCTGACACAGGCTGCTCATCCCGCCTGGAATTCCCGTACCTCCTCTCCTTTTCTTATCTAGGCCCCTGTTGTCCTTGGACAAGTTACCAAGTCTCTCTACACCTTTTCCTCCTCATCGCTAACATGGACATCACTGTGCTCACCTCCCAGGGTTCACGGAAGACTCGCTGAGATCATTCATATGAAGCTCGTAGCACAGGGCCTGGCACAGCACAGGTACTCAGTAAACAACACCACCGTTTTTCAAGGCTCAGCCCTAATGTCTCTTCCTACAGGAGGCCTTCCTTGACTGCCCCGGCCGTATGTGAGCATTTCCTCCTCTGCCTGCTCCCCGGTGCTTGCCCCGCCCTGAGGTGTGTTCCTTTGCTGTAGAGGTGCACCTTGCCCCAGCACTCACTGGGGCCTTCTGCAAGCCGGGCACTAAGCACTTTACATCCGTCCACTGTTTAACCTGACTGCATCCCTTTGAGGCAGGCACACTATTGTTTCATGTGTTTATTTATTTATTTTTGAGACGGAGTTTTGCTCTTGTTGCCCAGGCTGGAGTGCAGTGGTGTGATCTCGGCTCACCAAACCTCCGCCTCCTGGGTTCAAGGGATTCCCCTGCCTCGGCCTCCCGAGTAGCTGGGATTACAGGCATGTGCTGCCATGCCTGGCTAATTTTGTATTTAGTAGAGACCAGGTTTCTCCATATTGGTCAGGCTGGTTTTGAACTCCCAACCTCAGGTGATCCGTTCACCTCAGCCTCCCAAAGTGCTGGGATTACAGGCGTGAGCCACCTAGCCAGGCCAGGTACACTATTATTATCCCTTTTGACAGAGGATGACAATGAGGCACAGAGAGGTTGAGTAACTTGCCTGAGGTCATACAGCAAATAAAGTGTTTGACCCAGGCCGAGAGCCCAGACAGTCAAACTCCAAAGTCTAGACTTTTAACCTTACTGTAATCATAGTAAGTAATATTTTTGGGGGGGAGTGGGGGAATGTAGGATGTAGTATATACACATGACAAGTACCCAGGGGTTGTGCGGGGTTTCCAGTTTCACTGGCAGTTATACTTAGGGTACTGCACAGGTGCTGTGGTGTGTATTCATACCATGTGTACCGCGTATGTGTGGAGATGTGTCTAAAGACTGCATGTTGTACATATGGACAGCTTAGACGCCACTTGGACAGTGTGTGCACACTCATACAATGCATGTACGTGTACCCAGTGTGTGATTCTTCGAGGAGTTTGTAAGAGGGCACATCACAGTCCTTCGTATGGCTGTCATTCTGCCTTAACAACAGTTAAGTGCTGGGGAGGGAAATGGAGTAGGTGTTATTTCCTTCTTTAGAGACTGAGATGCCGAAGCCTGGAGAGGCTAATGCCTAGTTCCCCGAGCTGCCTGAAGCTTTCTTCTCCATGACATCCTGAGCACCATGTGTGAGGGGTGCAAACGCCATGGGACACACATGCACATCTGTGTGCACACACCAAGTGCGCCTTGCATACGTGTGTCAGCAATGCGTAGGTATTTGCAAAATGCCTTTGTATGCATCTTTGGGTGCACAGAGGATCTACGTGATCTGCAGGTGATGACTGTGTGTGCATGTGCATGCCTGCGTGTGTTTGTAGTGAGAGGTGTATATGCAGGTATGCATAGGAGAAAATATGGGCGCTGGAAAGGCTGCAAAGTGAAAACAGCAAGCTTCCAGATATCTTAGCCTGCACATGGCCCTGTGCAGCTCTCTGTGTCGCTGCCTAGCTGTGTGATCTCGGACAAGTTGCTAAATCTCCCAAGGCTCAGTTTCTGTGTCATAAAATGAGAATAATAGTTATCTCAGAAAAGTCAGGAGGAGCAGAGTTCACAGACGTAGAGCACATAGAGCACAGTAGGCGCTCCACACATGTGTGCTCTTTGAGAACGTATTTGTGTGCACATGCATGTGTGTGTGCTGTGCAATCTGGGTAAGTGGAGCCGTTTGTATCTGCAGAGTGTAGAAGTGTGTGGGGGAGCATAACGGGTGAGTGTGCATATGTGTGGGTGTGTGTGTCTTTGCATGTGCTATGTGCACACTGGGGGAGTGCCCAGGCTGTGGAGGTATGTGGGGACTGGGGTGGGGGTGCAAAATGGTGTGACTGCGGCATGTGTGACTATGTGTTTTGCATGCCATGTGTGCTTGGGGCAAGGGGGCTGTGCCCAGGCCCTTCATTCTAGGTGAGACTGGAATTGAGGGACCTGGCTGGGTGGAAGGGGGGTATCTCTGGCTGTCAGTCCCGTGCTGGGTGGGGGGTGCCCCTGCCAGCGGTGATTGAGCCCCTGCTCTCCCACCAGGGCTGCCAAAATACAGCAAGACAGGGTGTAATTACCGGCACTTACCATGGCCATTACCCCCCTCGCCGCGGCGCGTGACACACGACCCGTCAGCTCTGCGTTTGCACCATTAAGGGGCCTCATTAGCATCCCAGCTCAGAAGCAAAATTACCCTCACTGCTCATTTCAAGATGTCATCAATTTTAATTTAGGGCCCAAAGATAGTACAATGGGAAGGCCCTCCCCAGCCTGCCGCACATGGAGAGAGAGAGGGTGGGAGAGGAGGCTATTGAGGGGGAGTCAGGGCTGAGGGGGGTTGCATGAAGGCAGAAGAGGGACAGAGGCAGGGAGGGGAGAAAGATGGGGCTGAGTGACAAGGGGAGGAAAATGTTGATTTTTTCCCACCAAGAAATGTCCCCAGGGTAGGGCCTTTGCTGGCACCCCCTGAAGAGGAAAAAGGAATTTTGGGCACAGCAGAGGGCATGGCCCTGACCCACCCACCCTCTCAAGGACCATGTGCAGGCTAAGATATCTGGAGCCACATCATGAGCTAAATGCAGGGCTGACCTCTTCCCATCTGTCATTCCTTTAATTCCTACCACATCCTTAGGAGGTAGACATTGCAATCTCCCATTACAAATAAGGCAACTGAGGCACAGAGCAGTTCCATCACACAGCAAGTCACGGCAGAGCCAACGTTTAAATGCAATCTGGGCCCAGCATGGTGTCTCACACCTGTAATCCCAGCATTTTGGGAAGTTGAGGCAGGAGGATGACTTAAGCCCAGGAGTTCAAGAGCAGCCTGGGAAACATAGTAAAACCTAGTGTCTACAACAAATACAAAAATTAGCCAGGTATGGTGGTGTGTGTCTGTAGTCCCAGTTACTCAGGAGGCAAAGGCAGGAGGATCCCTTGAGCCCAGGAATTTGAGGTTGCAATGAGGTTGATCACTCTGCTGCTCTCTGGCCAGGGCAACAGGGCGAGACCCTGTCTCAAAAGCAAGGGAGAAAAGCAAGTCTGTTTGGCTTTGATGCTCCCTGCCTTCCTGGACCTGACGTGTGGACTTATCTTCCTGTCAGCATGCCTGGGCCCATGGGGGGAACAAAGGTGGCTGCCCACCGGCTCATCTACTGTCTCACCATGCCCTCTCATCTGCAGGTACCCCATTTGTGAGGCCTTTGCACACTCTGTGTCTAATGCCTAGAATGCCCCTCCCCTCCTTCCATGCACCTTCCCTCTCCCCTTTTCAGTCTGGTCCCTTATGACCCAGCTTAATGTCCCCTCTGCTCCTTTTTCTGACCCCACACAGAATCATGCCTGCAGGCTCACATGTCTGCCTCCCTGTGCCCACACCATCACTGGCATCAGCTGGCCCACATCCACCTGCCCATCCCCAGCACCCAGCACAGGGCCAGCTCAAAGTGGGTGCTCAGAGTTTGCTGAATTAGCACCCACTTTGCTCCACAAACCCACTGCATCCCAACCAGTCTTCTTGCCCTCAGGTTGAGTTAGGACTGTTGTCTGGACGAGAGGGACCATGGAGGTCACCCCACCCCACCCTCCATTGCTCAGATGAACAGCTAGGGCTGAAGATAAAGTGGGCAGGGGCTCAAGAGGGGGAGATTTAAGTCTCTCTGTTGGCACAAGAGCAGGTGAGCCACAAATGTTTGTTGAATGAACATTTGACTGAGTGTTTGAATAAATGGGTGAGAAGCACCACTCCCTGGCCATTTTCAGATCCCTCCAGGGACAGAAATCTTAGGTCTCACAGCAACTGGAAGTATCAATACTCCTGGAGCATTTTCATTTCATAAGCAGAGGCTGGGCACACTCCACATCCTGAAAGAGCCTCTTTTGGAGGTGGGGAAGCTTCCCAGGCAGCTGCACAGACTCTGGCTGGTGGAGGTTTTCCAGAAGGCCTGGTTTGGGAGGTATTAGGGAGGGCCTTCTCGGCTTCTCCGTATTTCCAGCCAACTCTGTCTCTTTAGCTTGTCCTAACCCACAGTGGGGCTAGGGCATATCCCTGAAGCCCACGGGCCTCAGTTTCTTCAAGTGTAAAGAAGGAGGCCATACCCCACGTCTCAGCTCTTCAGGCCATCATGGGCTAAGGCTTGGTGACATGGCAGCAGGAGGGCCGGGCCCAGGGGTGGGTGAGACAGGCTGAGGGGAAAGGCCAATACCCATGCCACCCTCAGCCCTGACCAGGACTAAGGACTGTCTTCCTTCATGCCTAACAAGCCCCTAGCTCCTTGGCCACTGCAGGGGTGAGAGGAGAGGGAAGGGCCCCCATCCTGAGCCCTGCACCAGGGTCCTTGCTGGCGGCAGGCGCTGCTCCCCGGCCTCACAGAAGACAGATCACTCCCTTAATCACTCTGGAAAAGAACCCCAAGCCGATATAATATTATAATTAATTAATTCACTAAAAAGGTATTAAATTTCTCTCCCCCCTGTGGATATTATCTGAATTCATTGACCTTTAGAAAAATCACCCTCTAATTGTAACCAGGTCCAAAAGCATTTGCAGCCCGTCCCTTTTACATTAATAATATCTTCCCAGACTCGGCTCTGGCTGCTTAAATATTGTATAAATTCCACTGCCCCCCTTGGAAAGAAGAGAGCAAAGAAAAAAGATGAGGTTGGAGGAGTCTGAGAGGGGGATGGGTCTGGACCCTGAGAGGTGGGAGTCCCAGGAGGTGAGGGGTGTGAGGTGAGGGGTGGGAGGTGGTGAGGGGTGGGAGGTGAACCCAGGTGCCTGGGAAGGGGCTCTCTAGCAGCTCCAGCTGAGCCAGGCAGCTTGGAGGACAGGGGAGGGGCATGTGTTTTGAGACAGAGCACCGGGCATGGGTTGGGAGCAAGAGTGTTGAACCTGAGGTTAGTTTTAGGAGGTTATGTGCATGTGTCTGGGGAGAAGGTGCGTAGTGTGTATCAGACTCTCATCTAAGTTAATGGCATCAAATAGTAAAGGACCATGGGTGATGGAAACGTGGAATCCCAAGCAGCATATTCCGAGGTCCTGCGACCCCCTTCCAGGCTGCCACTCCAGCTCCGGCCTCCGAGGCCCTGTTCTATGGATGGTGGAGCTGGCCGCCCAGCAGATGCAGCTGGACATGCAGAACTTCCTAAGGCTGAGGAGGTAGGTACTAAGGCAGAGTGAGCAGCTGGTGGGGACAGACAGACAGATACAGGAACCGGAGCTGAGGGCAGCAGGGTCAGGGGCTGGGGCACTGTCTGCATCCTCCACCCTCACCACCTCTGTTCCCCCAGCACCCTGGCTCCTGTTGAGGGCCACACAAGGAATCCAAGGGAGCTACAGCTGCTCGTCCTCTCCTGCTTAGCTTTGACCTCTTTCTCCACTTCCTCTCCCACTGTACATGTCTGTTTGTTCTCTAAGACTCCTTAAAATGAAGGGGCTGGACAGGCTCATCCCTCCTGTGTCCGCACCAGCCAAAGTCCTTACTCTGCCTTTTTATTTTTTAGAAACAGGGTCTTGCTGTATTGCCCAGTCTGGAGTGCAATAGCATGATCATAGCTTACTGTAGCCTCAAACTTCTGGGCTCAAGCAATCCTCCCATTTCAGCCTCCTGAGTAGCTAGGACCATATGTGTGCACCACCATGCCTGGCTAATTAAAAAAAAAAATAGAGTTAAGGGTTTGGCTATGTTGCCTGGGCTGGTTTTGAACTCCTGGCCTCAAGCAATCCTCCTGCCTCAGCCTCCTGAGTAGCTGGCATTACAAGTGCAAGCCACCACACCTGTCCCTATTCTGCCTTTTAAAAAAGAATTTCCAGGCTGGTCGCGGTGGCTCATGCCAGCACTTTGGGAGGCAGAAGTGGGTAGACCACCTGAGGTCAGGAGTTCGAGACCAGCCTGACCAACATGGCGAAACTCCATCTCTACTAAAAATACACAAATTAGCTGGGCACGGTGGTGAGTGCCTGTAATCCCAGCTACTCGGGAAGCTGAGGCAGGAGAATCTCTTGAACCTGGGAGGTGGAAGTTACAGTGAGTGGAGATGGTGCCATTGCACTCCAACCTGGGCAACAAGAGCAAAACTCCGTCGCAAAAAAAAAAAAAAAAAAAAATCCCCCATAGACCTGACACCTGGAAAGATGTTGTCCACCAAATAAATCTTGCTAAAGGATGTATTCCCCTATTATCAAATCAGAGTGGTTCTCAAATCAGTCATTCATAATCACCAGCCAGACTCCAATCCAGCCACAAGATGAGGGTCCTTCAGGCTGGTCTCAGAAACAAGAACACTTTCTGGTGGTTCATCGAAATGCTAGAAGTGGTCCCTGAGCCGGCCTCACCCAAATCCGACTGCAGGACTCCCAGACAGGGTGGAAGCCACCCAGGCAGACAGCTTGGAATGTACAATGAAGCTGAGACTCCTCCACGCCCACCAGCCAGGGCAGGCAGCTGACTAGTCCTGGCCCAGGGCACCCTCTTGTGGACAGAACCCCACTCACACCCTCTGTCCTGAATGTGCCGTCCGTATCCCAATCCCAGAGGTAGTGGCCAGGCTGAAGGAGCCCAGGGGCAGGAAACCAGCAGGCAGGGGGAGGGCGGGGACATCAGTGATCTTTTTTTTTTTTTCCTTTTAAAAAATGTTTTAAATTTTTATTTCTTTTTAGCTGACCCCGGCTGGCAAGAAGGGCTATCGGTGATCTTGAAGGGCCGTGCGAGGAAGCAGGTGGGCAGCCCTCCACTCCACTGGTGAATCCCCAGGGGGAAGTGGAAGAGCCAGTGGGATCACGGAGATTTTTCAGGGGCCTGAAGGACCGGCCTAGGGACTTCCCAGAGCCTCCACCGCCCCCGGCCAAGGCAGCCCAAGCCTAGATCATCAGGTGTCTCCCAGAGTACAGGGCTTGCCCCAGACGGTGCTCAGAGGGGTTTCCAGGGATGGGTAAGTCCCAGGCGGTGGAGTGGAACCTGGAACTAGGAGGAGGCGCCAGCGCCACGGCTGGCTCAGGCTCCACAAGGTCATCCCCGGCTCCATCTGACCTTGAGATTAATCCTGCAGTCCGACCGCCATCAGCGCTCAGCCGCCCGGCCCCCTTTCCTTCTCTCCCCTCGCACGTTAATTGCTCAACGTTGATTTGATCTCTCCTTTTGCACAGAGGAAATTGCCCTCTTAGCCATTTTCATCCTGGGATTTCTTTTTTTTTTTTTTTTTTTTTAATTAGTCCCCTTCAGACTCTCAGGGCGATGACGGGGAGCCATTTTGGTCTCTGCCTGAAGCGACCGTGGAGAGCGGAGGGGAACTGGAAGAAGCCCGAGAAGCCCTCCCCATTCCCGCGGGGCACCGGGGCTCCAGCAGCCGCCACTCGACCCAGGCCATGTCCCCCTCCTGGGCGAGGTCATAAACTCCAGCATCGCCCAGCAGAGGCCCCAGGGCTGCAGCACGGAGGAAGGGCCTCGCCCAGGCCTCGCTGCCAGAGCCAGAGCGGGGCGCGGGGGAACCCGGGCCCGTGACCCCCACGCAGCGTCCCGGGCTCCCGTCTCCTCCCTGTCTGGCTCAGGGGAGTCCCTTTCCCCAAATCCCTAGCAGGACGCAGCCCCTCAGTTGCCAGGAAGCCGGTCCGGCCAGACAGAGGGCGAGCGCCCAGCTACAGCTTCTCAACCCGGGTGGCCGCCCACCTGGGGATGTCACCTCCATAACAGGAGTGGGACAGGAGAAACATGCCCCCCATTCCGGGCCCAGGGTGCCCCAAATAAGCAGCTAAGGGAGGCGGGCTTCGTTTGTGAGCAACCCGCCCCCCTACTGCAACTCCTGCTCTCGCTCTGGCCACAGCTGGAGTCGTGGGACCGGCGTGGCCGCAGCGCCACCTCGTGGCCGTGACGAGGGACCGTGCCCCCATCAGCACCCAAACCCCTCGGCTTCCCCGGGCAGGGCTGAGGCTTGAGGACACCAGGCGGCAAGCAAGTTACCTCTTCCCTGTACCCCCCACCCCGACCCCCTTCAGGCAGCATCCGCACCCTGGAAGGGGCCCACTGGGTTGAATCCTCCCGTTCGCTGTCAGCCCTAGACCCACCCCGAAGAGACAGGACCACCGGGTACAAAGCACAGTGTTTACTAAAGGCACAAAGTGGGGGATCGGAAGGCAGCTGCTCTTCCGGCAGTGACCCCTCCCGCTTCCGGCAGCCCCCGCGCTCGAACCACCTGGTGGAGAGCTGTTAGCACCAAAGGGGGGTGCCCACCTGTGGGAGGGCCTGAGGACCAGGCTGCGGGACGGGCTGGCTGCCATTGGAGTCCCAGAAAGGCAGGCCTGGGCACCCCCAGGAGCAGTCGCCTCAGACGAGGAGCTTCCCGAAGCCCCCCAGCATGTCCTTCACTGGTAATGAGGGGGGTCGGGCTCAGAAGACAGGGCGTCTCCACCAAGCCCTCTTCTCACCTCTAGAACACCCTGCCCCTTCCCTGCCCCCCGATTCCATCTCTGGGAGAGGAGCTGAAGGCCTCTTCCCACTCTGCCAGTCAAGAGGGCTGCCCGGGGGTACTTCTCCTGACCCCACAGGCTGCCAGACAGGCACTAAGTCCAAACGGGGGCCAACTGGGAGGAGGGAGGCAGGGCAGGTGGCTACTTCACACACAAGTGCAGCCTGAAGGGTGGGAGGGAGGTGCCCCGGGCCCTCCCAGCCCCCAGGCCGGCCCCTGTTCCATAGCACAGGGGCAGCCAGGGTCACAGCACATCGCCCTCCTCCATGCTGAAGCTGCTCCGGCGGCTGCTGGCCTTGGAGGCCTCAGGGGACATGGTGGACAGGAGTGGATCAGAGGCCAGCGGTAGCAGTGAGTCGTCCAGGAGCATGAGGTCCAGATCCTTCTTGGACAGGCCGGGGAATGGGGAGCCATGCTCCTGCGCCAGGGGTTCGGGGTATCCTGGGGGACCCTCATCCTCCCTGCTCCCAAAGGTCAGGCTGTGGCTGAAGTCCAGGTGATGGAATGGGGATGGCGGCTGGGTGGGCAGGGGCAGCGGGGCTTGTGGGGGTAGAGCCGGCAGCGGCTCAGGGTCAGGGACCTCAGCACCCATCATCAGGGCCTCCCCAGGGCCCTCTTCACTAGGCAGCTCCTGCTTCACCACCTGCTGGGCCAGCTCCGCCATGTTCATGCCAGATGGGGAAGTGGTAGGGAGGCCGTGCACTCGAGCCTGCATCTCCAGCTCCTGCAGGGGAGGAGATAGAAGGCTGGGGAACACACCCATGGGCACCAGCCACCAGGCCCCCTCCCCTGGGCCTCCATCATAGCACTTGCCCCTGCCCAACGGCACAGAGCAAGGTGTTTCCGTTAGAAGAAAGTATATGGTAGTTCCAGAGCCTAGACCAGTGTTTCTTCAGACTACAAGTCATAATTCATTAGTGGGTTGTGAAACCGACCAGCTATTTTTTTAATTGAAATTGCGTTGTCTAGATTAGACTAGAAATTATTAGAATGCATTGCATCTATTAAGGATGAGCAGAGCATTCCTTCATGCAACTTGATTTTCCACTTTGAGTGTGCCTGTGTGTGCTTGATGTTAATGTAAATTGTATCATCTACCATAAGAAAGAGAAACAAGGTGCAGTCCAATCGCCCTCTGTGTAAAGGGCCAGCCTCAGGTCTACGGAGGACAAGATGCCCTCAACACAGAGCCAGGACTAGAAGCCTCCGTTCCAGTTGCTAGGGCTGATTCTACCAAGCCCTTGTTCTTTAGATTGACCCTGTGGAGATTCCTAGTGCCACCCACCAAATGATTCCAGCTCTCTACCTCCCAGGCACATGATACGTTTGCATTTTCCTACCTCTTGTGGTTAGAGTGCTTGTAGAGTTTGCTTGCACTGGCCAAGCCCATTGAACAGAAGTGACATGTGGCACCTTAAGAGTGACAATGGCTTTAAGAGCCAGCTCTAGATGTGCCACCAGAGAGCTGGGTCCCAGCAGTCTGGGTCCCAGAATGAGGGCCTCACAGAACAGAACCTCCAGCTGATATTTGTTGCTTAAAGATGCTATGGATTGTTTGTCACCAAAGCAAAACATCCTAACTGACACATCCTCCTTCCTAATGGGCATCTTCCAGTGTCTCCTACTTCAGAAGTATAAGCACTACCCCCTGGGGCCAGGAGCCGGGTTAAGGGTCAGAGCTACCAAAGAAGTCTAAATTCAGGACCAGACCTGGATACGGAGCCAGAGCTGCTTGTTGGTCATCTCCAGGCGGCGAGAGTGGTTCTCCAGCTCCCTGGACTTCTGCAGGTCCTTCTGCATCCTCCGGATATAATCCACAGAAGCCTTGAGGATGGTGCCCTTGTTCCAGCGCACATCCCTGCAGCAGCACACCAGGCAAGTCAGAGGAGCATGCTCAGAAGTGGCCAAATCCTTGCCGTTGCTCTGGTTGCAGAGCTTATGTGGCCTGTCCCAGTCTCACCCAGCAACCCCAGATCTGGAGGTGGAGGTAGCTGATCTGTTTGCAGAGAATAGGCCCTCCTAGGTAACTTCTGTTGCCACTGCCCACATCACTAATCTCATGAAACCAGGCAATTCAGAGCAGCCTCCCTCCCAAGACTACCAGGACCCCAGCCTGGCCTACCCTGGACTATCAATCGTCCTGCCCCTCAAACACCTTTTTTTTTTTTTTTTTTTGAGATGGAGTCTCTGTTGCCAAGGCTGGAGTGCAGTGCAGTGGCACGATCTTGGCTCACTGCAACCTCCACCTCCCGGGTTCAAGCAATTCTCTTGTCTCAGCCTCCCGAGTAGCTGGGACTACAGGCACACAACACTGTGCCCAGCTAATTTGTGTATTTTTAGTAGAGATGGCATTTCGCCATGTTGGCCAGGCTGGTCTTGAACTCCTGACCTCAAATGATCTGCCTGCCTCAGCCTCCCAAAGTGCTGGGATTACAGGCGTGAGCCACATGCCCAGCCTCTTTACCAGCCCAATGCCCTTAAGAAAACTTTTTCATAATGGCTCTGCCTCCAGGGAGCCTCTCTCGACTTCAGCCTCACTTCCAAGACAGAAGCTCGTCTGTCTTGAGCTTTCCTGATTTGGGAGAGGGAGAGATCTTTTCTCAAATAGATGAGCTTCTAGAAGGAATTCTCCCATCCTAGCAACTAGCATGGGGCTGAGAGCAGATAATACTTGTCAGCTGCTGCCCACCGCAGACCCATCACCCTCCCCCCTTAGAAACCTGCTCACAGGTCATTGGCCTTGGGGATCAGCATTCCCAACTCCTTGATGCGATCATTGATGTTGAATCTTCGTCTCCTTTCAACTAAAGGTAACAGATTCCAGAAGGAGCAATTAGAGGGCTGGGGACCCCAGCACCCAGCCCAGGGAGGGGTGCTTCAAAGGCACCCTGCAGCTTAGATTTAGTCCTTCCAGGAAGTAATAGGTGACAAACAGGCTGGGATTTCTACAGGGATTGGGGAGTCCAGGGCAAAGGCCAGACACAATTAAGGGGGCCAAAAGGTAGAATCAGCCCTGGTGATGCTGGCAGCACAGCAAAGCTGCCTGGGGTAGGACTCTTCCTGCTACACTGAACTCTGACGCCCCAGGTTCTGTGCCTTAACCCAGAAAACAACCTGAGAAACTGGGGGTTTCATGAATGTCCCTCCAGGAACCCTTCCCACCCCGTCCTAAAGAGGTCTAGTGGAAAGACAGCACTAATAGACCCACCCACCATTGAGTGACAGCAATGGGAGGGCTTAAGCCACCTGCAAGCGAATTGGCCTTGAGCAGGGAGGCCTTCCACCTGTGCAGGTCGGGGAGTGGCTTTTTAGCCAGCCCAGGTGAGAACAAGGAAGAAGGCGGCAGGGAGCGGGGGCAGGGCAGGACTCACTTAAGTTGTGATTGTCTTTCTTCTGCCGCTCCTTGGCCAGGGCCCTGCTCTCAGCATCTGAAGGCCAAAGGAGAAGAGAGGAGCTGGGAGGGAGGGAGAAAAGGAGGGAGGAGTCGGGTATTCAAGGGCACAGCGATACAGGGAGGCAGTACCTGTGAGCTCTCGCTTCTGGGTCAGGTCTGCAGGGCAGGAGCTGCTGGTGACGCCCACCAGGGAGGCTGTGACCTGGGGGTCGCCGCTGTACACATTCAGGTGGCTGCTGGACAGGGGTAGCTGTGGAGGGTGAGGGAGACCCATGAGCATACACCTTTCCATGGGGAGCCCCCTCCAGGGCCTATCATCCCAGGAACAGTCCTTCCCAGGGACACCAGGAGTGTCAAAATTCACCTCAGGCCTCTTTACCCAGCAATTCAGCCTGAAGGTCTGCAGAGTCCAGAGCTGAATAAGATGCAGTCCCTGCCCTCAAGGAGCCCCTGGGCTAGAGTGGATGAGGGGAGTGATCCAACCAATAATCTGTGATAGGATTAGGCCCCAGGCATTATGGAAGCCCTAGAGCAGGCAATCTAGTCAATTCTAGAGTTTCTGGAGGTCTACTGGAGGGCATGGAATGCAACAGAGTCTTGAGCAGGGATGTGAGAAAAGGCACTCCAGGCAGCCGGCAGGGCACCAGCAGACAGGGCCACTGGGCAGAGTACAATTCCAGCAGTTCAAGGGGCAGAAGTGGTGGGGGTGGGGGTGCTGGAGGCAGGGCAGATGCATCTGGATCCCCAGTACAGTGTTCGACTTGCAAAGATACTGGAGTTTGGGAATGGGCAGCCAGGGAAGGTGTAAGCAGGAGTCTCACAGGGAGAGAGCTGAGCTCTGGAAAGATCTCCTTTCACAGAAACATGCAGAACAAATCACAGGCCCAGATGCCCCACAGTGTACACAGGAACTGCTAAAGGGATCAATCACTTGGCACCCTCCCTCCCTCCTCAGCCCTCGCTGCCCCTGCTAGCTGTAGGTCTGGACCCAACCAGCCCTGGCCAGCTCCTGCTAAGCCACTCAGCAATGTCACCAGGGAATTGGGGACTAAAGAGTGACTCCTTGACTCCCCACCACAGGAACTGGGGACTTTCCCTTGGTAGCATGAGCTGGGACCCACGGTAAAGGTAAAGGGTAAGGGCTCATGCCCAAAGGCAGGAGTGAGCAGCTGAGGTTCAGGACCTCCAAAGAAAAGCGGGCGGAGGGGCATTGGCAATCCCACCTGCTCAGCACTCACGCCTGTCACCTTTGCACAGAGCTTGCACTCAATTTCTTGCCTCATCTAATCTTCCCCACAATCCTGTGGGTAGACAGCATCACCCCATTTTGCAGCTGAGAAAACTGGGGCTTAGTATGCTTGAGTGATTTCCTAAGGTCGCAACAAAAGCCAGAAGCCAGGTCTCTTGACTCCAAGCCCAGCTCCTCCCCATCTGCCACCCCACCTCTGCCGGGAGACGCAGGAACCTGCCAGAGGGAGGATTCCTGTGGTTGGGGACAAGGCCAGCCCCAGATCACTTGCTCCATGGAGTGAGGGACACAGGTTTTTACCTGTTGGGCCCTGGGCTTGGTAAAGGAGGGGAGGCCCAGGTCCCGAAAGGAGCTCATTAGTTCCACGCCTTCCTGTAGACACACTGCCCCTCCACCCATGAAGTCTTCTCCCTGCCTCCCCCTGCCCCTTCCCCAACCTGGAAAGCCCCCTCCCCCGCCCGCTCCATGTCCCCAGCCCCTTCTCCCCTCTGAAGCCCCCTGGTGTGCACAGGCTGAGGCACATCCTTCATGCTTCATAATTCCTCTTGGCCCCTGCCCTTGTCACATTATTTAGTAAAAATGACACTTTTTTTGGGGGGGACGGAGTTTCGCTCTTGTTGCCCAGGCTGGAGTGCAATGGCATGATCTCAGCCAACCGCAACCTCCGCCTTCCAGGTTCAAGCAATTCTCCTGCCTCAGCCTCCCAGGTAGCTGGGATTACAGGCATGTGCCACCATGCCCGGATAATTTTGTTATTTTTAGTAGAGACAGGGTTTCTCCATGTTGGTCAGGCTGGTCTCGAACTCCTGACCTCAGAGGATACACCCGCCTTGGCCTCCCAAAGTGCTGGGATTACAGGCGTGAGCCACCGTGCCTGGCCAATGACTCTTATCTCTACAGAAAGATGCCAGCTCTACCCAGTGAGAACCCTGTCTCCAGCTCTCTCCAGGCTCAGAGCCACTGTGGGTGCTCCCTCCCTGACACCCTTGCACACCCACCCCACCCTAGCCAGGAGTACCGTGTTGGGCATCTGCATTTCAGGATTGATGTAGCCCAGGACATCATCCAGACGCATAATGTTGTCAATGACATCATCAAACTGGAAAAGAGAAAAGTATATCTGGGGAGGGCCCAGCCGGAGGTGGTCAGGGGAAAGAGACACTGGGACGCCCACTGACCTGGAGGGACCTTGGAGCCCACTTCACCCAACCTGCTTATCTAGGGAAGGAGGAAATAGGCCAGAGAAGAGATGAGCTGTCCAGGTCCCACTGGCCCAACGCCAAGCCAGGGTTCTTGCCAAGAAGCCTACCTGCTCAGGGAGCTTCCTTGCTCTCACTTCTGTCTCTTGCTTGGGGAGTGTGCTGGGCCTTCCCATATAAGTCTTCTGTTTCTCCCTAGCAGAGCTTTCTTTTTTCTTTTTCTTTTTTGAGGAGTCAGTCTGTCACCCAGGCTGGAGTACAGTGGCGTGATCTTGGCTCACTGCAACCTCCGCCTTCCCGATTCAAGTGATTCTCCCGCCTCAGCCTCCCGAGTAGCTAGGATTACAGCGTGCACCACCACGCCCAGCAAATTTTCGTATTTTTCATAGAGACAGCGTTTCACTATGTTGGCCAGGCTGTTCTCGAACTCCTAACCTCAAGTGATCCACCCACCTCGGCCTCCCAAAGTTCTGGGGTTACAGGCATGAGCCACCGCACCCAGCCTCCTAGCAGAGCTTTCGAAAATAAGGATGGTGTTTCCTCTGGGAGGCTCCCTGAGGGCAGGGCTGTGTCTTCCCCCATGAGATTGGAGCTCCCTGATGAGGGCTCTGTCTCCCCTCAAACTGAGGCTCCCTGAAGGTGGCGACGCTGCCTCTGCCATTAGACTAGGAGTCTCGGAAGCACAGCAGTGGGCACCAGCTCTCCAAGCAGCACGGCCACTGGCCAGCTCCTCACTCACCTCCTTCTCGGGGTTGGAGCCGATGTGCAGCATGGCCATGGGGCTGTTGGGAGCACTGTTGCCAGCAGAGGAGGACAGCACGTGTCCAGCTCGCACCCCTGGGGAGGCAGCTGGTGGGGGCTTCGGAGACCCCTGGGCTGGGCTGATGTGGGCAGCAAACTTGTTCCCATAGGTCTCAGACAGGTACTCCCGCACTTTCTGATGCTGCGACTGCTGCAGATGGTAGGATGTGGGATTCTCCAGGTAGGACTGCACCTGGGAGGGGAAAAGGCAAGGGCTCTAGGGGAAGGTGGGACCAGGGGGGACGAGGTAGGGGGCAGGCCAGGACAGGCCCTACCTTCAACACCTCTCCAGGCACAGGTGGTGGTGACTGGAAGTGGACAGGGGTGTTGATGGCCGGGGTGGGCGGCCCCCCGAGCTGCTGCTGCTGCTGTTGCTGCATGTAATGCATGACGGCCTGCTGCTGCATGCGCTCCCGCTGCTCCTCCTGCTGCGCCTGCTCCCGCATGAGCTGCATGCGCAGCCCTATGCGTGATGCCATGGTGGCTGCCGGCACCGGCTCCCTGTGGACAAGAAGGGGCGGCAGATATGTGAGGCACTTGTCCTCCTCAAAGCACGTGGGCTGGCCCAGGGGAGGCCAGAATGACTGGGATGGCATCCATTTTACAGGAGAAGACACCGAACCCTGAGAGGGGAAGAGATTTGCCAAAGGTCGCTGAGCAAGCAGGTGACAGCTGAGACATGAATCCAAGTTTCCTGGTTCCTGGACCAAAACTGAAGGTTCTGTCTTCTTTACTGATCACAGTTGGTAAATCGCAAACTCTAAGAGTCAACCTCCACTCCTCTCTGTGTCACACCCACATCCTGATCCTGTCAGATCTGACCTCAGATCCATCCTCCTCTGCTGCCACAAGGTAGGCCCAGCCTGTTCCGGGTCTTACCTGGATTCCCACAGGGGCAGCCCAGTGTTCAGACTGCCTCCTCTGGCTTGTTCTAGGACATTCTACTGGCAACTCAGTAAGTGGATGGATCCTGTTAAATCCTAAGTCAGATCCTGTCCTTCCCTCTGCTCACAACTCCCCATGGCTCCTACCTTCCTCAGAGGAAGAGCTAAGGTCCTTACCATGACCAGAGCCTCCTAGGATCTGCCCCAGCTCATGTTTCCCTCTGATCCCATCCACCGGCTCTCCCTCATTTCGTCTGCTCCAGCTACATCCACCAGCCACTGCAATCCCTGAAACATCCCAGGCATGCCCCCACCTCAGGGCCTCTGCCCTTGCTGTTCGCTCTGCCCAAATACTCTCCCCTCAGATGACATCATGGCTCACTCCTTCACCTCCTCCAAGACTCAAATGTCACCTTAGAGACCTTCTAAGACAACCCTATTAAAATTACAAAGCCCCCACCCCCACTCCCTAGGCCTCTTCCCTTTTATTTTTCTCCATATCACTTATCACCATCTTAAATACTATGCATTTTTGCTTAGCTGTTTCAATCACTGTCTGTCTCTTGCTTACTGGGAATGTACACTTCCCTGAGGGCAGACATTTTCTGCCTTTTTCACTGCTATACCTTGGGCCTCTGGCCCAGGACCTGGGACGTGGCAAATGCTGAATGCGTGTGTGAAGAAATGAATCTTATTTGTAAGCCAGGCATTGGGGATACAACTGTAGTCCCTGAGCTCATGGAGCCTACAGTAGAATAAAGAGAATGGCAAGCCCACAGGCTTGAGGAGGGCCTGTGCGGGGAGGGCCACTTCTAGGCACCTGGCACTGCCAGGGCCCAGAGAGGACTTCCCACCACCCAGTACATCAGCCCTAATCTTCTACAGGTCTCAGTGGGACAGGTGTGACTTAAGCCCCCAAGCCCAGTCCGGAAGGAAGGACAGGGAAGAATGAGTCCAACAGCTGGGCCCACTCTGTCCCTAGCTCATTGAGTGACCCAGGGTAAGTCCCTTCCCCCTCAGAGCCTCCATCTCTCCATGCACAACGTGAAACAGTTGGATCCAGCGATTTCTAAGGTCCTCCCCAGCTGGCATAGGCTGCGACTCAGAGATGCAGGGCTCCTGGGTATGTCCAGCCCCATGAAGATCCTGGTAGGGGCTGGAGGGTCCCATCTTGGGGATATTGCAAGAGGCAGTATGACTTTGTGGTTGAGCAAGGACTTTTGAACTGAGCAGATATAGGCTTGAAGCCTAGTTCTGCCACTTCTTTGCTGTGTGACCTTGGGCAAGTCACATAACCTCTCTGAGCCTCAGTTTCTCATTAGTAAACAGTTTCTACTTCAGAAGACTGGAGCATTATATGAAATTAATATGTCTTACACAGTGTGTAGCACCTGGGAGGCTGAGTGTATGAGACATGGATGAGCACTTGACTGGCAAGCAAACTGATCAGTGTGGACCAGAGGCCAGAGCTGCGTCTCAAGCTCCTAACAATGAGGCCCAGGTGTCAGGGGTGGCAAAGGAGAGCAGCAAAGGCTGACATGTTCTGGCTAATGCCAGACACTGGACTTAGTCAGCATTAGCCAAAAGAACAGGCAAATATTCAGTGAAAATCACCAGATCATAGAAATAATAATAACTTGCATTTATTTGAGCATTTACTGTATGTCAGGCAATGTTCCAAACTCTTTCACCTCAAACAGCCCGATGATGGAGTTCTGAGAAATACTCTCCTTTTATGGATAAGGAGAAACAGAGGCACAGGAGATTAAGTGTCTTTCAGCAGCGAAAGGGACAGAGCTGGAACCCAGCTCCAAGCATGACCTCTGAGCCCATGCTGGGGAGGGGAGGGTCTCCACATAGAGCGGGCCAGAAGCTTATTGCAGGCTGCCTGGCTGCCTGGCCCAGGAATGAAGCCCATGCCACCTAACTGCCAGCCAGGACTCCTCCCACCACCACTGTGCCTTCCTGACAAGGTGGGAAGTCAGGCAATGACCCTCACCCCACCCTCCTTCCTTCTCTGCCCCTCTGCACCATGAATCAGTAAAGAGTTGTCTCCGCCCCTTGGGTCTCTCTGCCTAGCACCCAACAGGGCAATCCCCAGAGAGAAAGGAGCAGATGCCCACCACTCCCTTCCCATCCTGCAGCAGGAGCACAGCTGCAGCCTCCACTCGGGCCTGCCCCACCCCCTTCCTATGCTGCTACAGAGGGGCATCCCTGTCTTTGTGGCCCCACTGCCCACCACACACACCAGCCCTACAGACCTCATAGGCTCTGACCCCAGCCCAGCCCACCCCCTCGCAGCTGTACCCCTATACACCCACCCACACAGCACTGGGTCACCCCCCCACCCTTGGGGACAATCTGACTTCAGTTGGCCCTGGCGGGGGTGCAGGCACTGAGCCTGGCAGTGCCAGCCGGCACAGGGAGGGCTGGGGGAGAACAAGCCCCTTGTTTCTCTGACAAAGAGCTGAGCGGCTGGCCTGGCCTTGGCTGGAGCTGGCTTTGCTATGAGAGCCTGGGCTAGGCCCTGCGTCTCACTGGCTGGGCCAGCCTCAGTTCCCTCATCTGCACAATGGACTTGGGAATCCCTGCCCCACCACCCCCTGCCAGAATCCAGTAAGCCTCCTGGAAGAGGACGTTGGAGGAGTGGACACAGCGAGGTACCTGTGCATTGGTGGGTGTCAGTAGCCTTAGCTACTGTCCCTGTCCTCTGACAGAGGATGGCAGGCCAGTGAGGCTCCCCATCCCCATGGTTGGAGCTGTCACACCCACAGAGCTTGTCCTCCAGTGAAGCTGCAGCCCTCTCCCCTGGACCTGGTTCCCAGCCCCGGGTTGCTGAGTGTGGTGTGAGTGGGATGGGCATGGGTAAGGGAGGCCCCTGAGGGGATCAGAGAGCAATGGGGGTGGTCCAGGGCATGCTAATCCCCCACCCTCAGCCTCCCAGCACACCTACTCACTCTCAAACCCTGAGGGGCCTCTCACAGCCTCCCCGGACAGTCTAGCCAGGAAGAACTAACAGGATGGACGTGGAAGAACCAAAATGCCCCCAGCCACTCCCATCTGGCCCCTCAGACCCAGCATGCCTGGAAAGGGTCCGCCATGTGCTCATTCAGTAACACTGGGGACCTGGAGTGCCTACTCCACATAGACACCAGGGATGGGTGTTGCCCTGGAGATCTTCTCCCCTGCTCCTTCCAGGTAACACTCTCCTCATGAGTGGAAGGGTTTGACGCCCTAGAAAATCCCTGCTTCTCCCCCATCACATGGCTGCCCCCATCAACAACCCCAGGACCCTCCAGCTGCCTCCTGGTGCTGCCCACCCAGAACCTCTCAGCTGACTCTGCCTCAAAGCCCAGTCTGGGTTCCAGCTTAGTCATGTCCAAAATGAGTTCTGCAGTCCCCTAGGCTCCCTGCCTCTACTGGCTAGGTGATTTCGGAAAGCCACTTCACCTCTCTGTGCTTTGCTGTCTTCCTCTGTAAAACATGGCACCTGCTAAGCACAGCACCTGCCTTTTGGGGCCACTGGGAGGATTCAAAGTAAGTATGTGGCAGTCACTTCATAACTGGGGATCCTGGTCTCCTCTGGTCAGGGCAGAGCTGGTTTCATCCAGCCTGTGTGTGGGCCTTGCCCATCAGTCATTTACACCTTAGTATGAACCAGTCTTGTCAGAACCATACCTGAGGGAAGATGTGGATACAGGGAGGAGAAAGACAGGGAGAAATCACTGGTCTCCATGAGAGAGGCAATGAGAAAGAGAAGCCCAGAACAGGGAAGTCTCAGATGTAGGGAAGAAGATATCAAAGATATAGTATTGAGTGGAAAAGGTAAAGTGCTGAATAAATGCACAGCTTGAGCCCATGAAACAGGAAATGGTATACGTGTGGAAAGGATCAGGAAGATCATCGCACCTGCTGCTAGATGCTTTGTGAATGATTGCTGTGGGTCAGGGCTGGCCACTGTGCTTTTCAAATGTTCATTCTTTTGTTTTCTTCACAACAACCCAATGAGCTGAGTACCAGTATTGTCCCCGTTTTTCGTGGAGGAAACTGAGGCACAGAGAGGTGAAGGAACTCACTCAAGGTTACACAGCTGATTAAGTCATAGAATGGAGATTTGATCCAGGCAGCCTGGCTCACAGCCCCCACTCTTTAACTACTATTCTAGGCTCCCCCAGCACCCCAAACTGTTCAGAGTTGTTACCACTGGGGAGGGGAGTGGGAAGGGGTGGTGGAGGGGGAGGGATAAAGAGGGATTTTATAGTTCCTCGTTCCACTTGAGAAGCACTCAACTCTTAGAGTGAGAATATGCGCTACCTGTGTGGTTCTGTTAACCCAGGAGAAAGGAAGCACAGCAGCTTCTCGGGGTTTATGAGGGGCCCAGCCTGCTTCCAGTGCTTCCAGTCATGTACAAAGGTGGGTCACCAAGGGGAAGGAATCCCCCCAGTTCCACCCAAGCCCTGACCTGCTCAGTGCAGTGGTCATTAGGCCAGCTGAGGACCTTGGGTGAGGACACCCAGTGGCCAGCAGAGACACAGAGCCGGGGTCAGCAGCCACATAGCATTTGGAGCTGGAGGGCCAGGGCCCCACTCAGTTTCCACCTCAGCCCCAGACAAGGGCTTCTGCTGGGGGAGTACCATCTGCATGCAGCACCCTCAAACTACTCTCAGCTGACACAGGTCCATTCAGTGGCTTGTGAGGCCTGAACTGCTTTGGGGATTTTTTTGCCCTCTAAATGATTCTTTTTTTTTTTTTTTTTTTTTTTTTTGAGACAGAGTTTCACTCTTGTTACCCAGGCTGGAGTGCAATGGCATGATCTTGGCTCACCGCAACCTCCGCCTCCTGGGTTCAAGTGATTCTCCTGCCTCAGCCTCCCGAGTAGCTGGGACTACAGGTGTGCACCACCATGCCCAGCTAATTTTTGTATTTTTAGTAGAGATTGGGTTTCACCATGTTGACCAGGACGGTCTCGATCTCTTGACCTCATGATCCACCCGCCTCAGCCTCCCAAAGTGCTGGGATTACAGGCATGAGCCACCGCGCCCGGCTAAATGATTCTTTAAAACCTGGAGCAGGAAGCTGAAAACACACTCCATGACCCATGGACTCCACTCCTATTCATGCCCAATAGAAAAGCATCCATGTGTTCACCAAAGCACATATACTAGCATGTTTGCGTATACAGGAGCCAAAACTGTAAACCACTCAAATGTCCAT
>PVKP010023580.1:0-36110 GCA_004027715.1 Plecturocebus donacophilus
GGGGGGGGGGGGGGGGGGGGTGTACGTGTTTGTACTCTGGAGGGAACAGAGGTATATAGCCACATCAAAATTAGTAATCTTGTACTAAAACTTTGTTATAAGAATGTAAATACATTCATAGATGGTAAATCTATCAGTAATGTTTCCTTACATAATTCTTAGTTAAAACTTCACTCACTGGTGATATTGTGCTTGATGGATCATGATTCTTACGTACGAGAATTGCAATGAAACCACCGGGGCCTACCTACTCAATTATTGTGGCTTTTTTTTTTTTTAATTTTTTTTTTTAACATTCTGGGATACATGTGCAGAACATGCAGATTTGTTACATAGGTATACGTGTGCCATGGTGGTTTGCTGCACCTATCAACCCATCATCTAGGCTTTAAGCCCGTCATGCTTTAGGTATTTGTCCTACTGCTCTCCCTCCCTTTGCATTCCACCCCGTGATGGGTCCTGGTGTGTGATGCTCTCCTCTGTGTCCATATGCTCGTCGTTTTTCAACTCCCATTTATAAGTGAGAAAATGCAGTGTTTGGTTTTCTGTCCTTGCATTAGTTTGCTCAGAATTATGATTTCCAGCTTCATCCATGTCTCTGCAAAGGACATGAACCCTTTTTTATGGCTGCATAGTATTCCACAGTGTTTATGTACTACATTTTTTTTATCCAGTCTCACTGATGGGTGTTTGGGTTGGTTGCAAGTCTTTGCTATTGTGAATCGTGCCGCAATAAACATGTGTGTACATGTGTTTTTATAGTAGAATGATTTATAATCCTTTGGGTATATACCCAGTAATGGGATTGCTGGCTCAAACGGAATTTCTGGATCCATGAGGAATTGTCACACTCTTCCACGATGGTGAAACTAATTTATACTCCCACCAATAGTGTAAAAGCATTTCTATTTCTCCACATCCCTGCCAGCATCTTTTGTTTCCTGACTTTTTAATGATTGCCATTCGAACTGTTGTGAGATGATATCTCATTGTGGTTTTGATTTGCATTTCTGTAATGACCAGTGATGATGAGCCTTTTTCATATGTTTGTTGGCCAGATAAATGTCTTCTTTTGAGAAGCATCTGTTTGTATCCTTCACCCACTTTTTGTTGGGGTTGTTTTTCTCTTGTAAATTTGTTTAAGTTCCTTGTAGATTTTGGATATTAGACCTTTGTCAGATGGGTAGATTGCAAAAATTTTCTTCCATTCTGTAGAGTGTCTGTTCACTCTGATGATAGTTTCTTTTGTTGTGTAGAAGCTCTGTAGTTTAATTAGATACCATTTGTCAATTTTGGCTTTGGTTGTAATTGCTTTTGGTGTTTCAGTCATGAAGTCTTTGCCCATGCCAATGTCCTGAATGGTATTGGCTAGATTTTCTTCTAGGGTTTTTATGGTCTTAGGTTTTACATTTAAGTCTTTAATACATCTTGATTTAATTTTTGTATGAGGTATAAGTAGGGCTCCAGTTTCAGTTTTCTGCGTATGGCTAGCCAGTTTCCCAAGCACCATTTATTACACAGGAAATCCTTTCCCATTGCTTGTTTTTGTCACGTTTGTAGAAGATCAAGTGGTTGTAGATGTGTGGTGTTATTTCCAAGGCCTCTGCTCTGTTCCACTGGTATATATATCTGTTTTGGTACTAGTAACATGCTTTTTTGGTTACTGTAGCCTTGTAGTATAGTTTGAAGTCAGGTAGTGTGATGCCTCCAGCTTTGTTCTTTTTGCTTAGGATTGTCTTTGCTATATGGGCTCTTTTTTTGGTTGCATACGAAATTTAAAGTAGTTTTTTCTAGTTCTGTGAAGAAAGTCAGTGGTAGCTTGATGGGAATATAATTGAACCTATAAATTACTTTGGATGGTATGGCCATTTTCATGATGCTGGTTCTTCCTATCCATGAGCATGGATTTTTCTTTTCCATTTGTTTGTGTCTTCTCTTATTTCCTTGAGCATTGGTTTGTAGTTCTCCTTCAAGAGGTCCTCACATACCTTGTAAATTGTATACTTAGGTATTTTATTGTCTTTGTAGCAATTGTGAATGGGAGTTCACTCATGGTTTGACTCTCTGCTTGTCTGTTATTGCTGTAGAGGAGTGTTTGTGATTTTTGCACATTGATTTTGTATTCTGAGCAGTCTATAGCCTGAGACCTTAGGTAAGAAACTGGTTTGGGATTCTGTCTTGCAAATTCCTTTTAAAGAATGAAGTTTGTGTTTAACAACCAGCTGGTGTTAACTTCTGTTCACACTTAGAGTGCTCAGAAATCATATAATTTGTGTGACCGTTGTTAGTTTAGCAGAATTTTGTCCTAGCTGAAATACGGTAATAAGGTTAAAAGAGTTTTTTATTTTTAAAGGAACTTACTTGTTAAAATTTAGCTTAATTAAAAGGGTAATATCCAAATGAGTGTGTGTATGTATGCATGTATGCATGTTTGTATTTGAAAGGCCTTCATGTTTTTGTTTTTTTGTTTGTTTGTTTTACTCTTCTAAGACCTTGTCTTTATTTTTCAGCAAAAATTTTTTTTTGTCTTTTTCTTCTCAGTTGACTAAATTATATTTTCTCTTGATGTTTTTTGACTCAAATAGTTATTGCAACAGAGGCTACTCTTGGGTTTTTAAGGAAGAGAGTAGTTTAATTTTATGTTTAATTTTGCTCAACAAAAAATATTAGTGTCTCCCTCTACCACCACCAGACCTTTTCTTTCTGTACTTCATGGTGTAAGTTTTGCCATTTGATTTTCAACTGAGTTATTTTATGTTCAAATTTAAGGCTATTTAGCTGACAACTGCCTAGGGTTGTGAAACAGGTTATTAAGAATCTCAAATAAGATAGGAAAAAAAAAAGGGGGGGTCTTTAAATCTATAAAATGTCCTGTAACATCCCCAATGGGTTCACCTTGCCAGCTGCCTAGACAGAACTGATTTATCAAGATAGGGGATTTGCAGCGGAGAAAGAGTAATTCATGCAGAGCCAGCTGTGGCAGATGGGAATTTATTACTCAAATCAATCTCCACCAGCATTTGAGAATCAGAGATTTTAAAGATAATTTGGTGGGTAGGGGCTTGGGAAGTGGGGATTGATCAGGTTGCAGATGGAATCACAGGAGGTTGAAGTTATGTTTTCTTGCTGTCCTCTGTTCATGGGTATGATGGCACAACTGGTGGTTGGGCTAGATTACCCGCCTGAGCAGGGTCTGCAGCATGTATCAAGCACTGATCTTAGGTTTTACAATTGTGATGTTACCCGCAGGAGCAATTTGGGGAGGTTCAGACTTTTGGAGCAGAGACTGCATGACCCCTAAACTGTAATTTCTAATCTTGTAGCTAATATGTTAGCCTTTCAAAGGCAGGTTGGTCCCCAGGCAAGAGAGGTTCTTTTTGGGAAAGGGCTGTTACCAGTTTGGTTTCAGAGTCAAATCGTGAACTAAAGTCCTTCCCAAAGCTAGTTCAGCTTACACCCAGGAATGAACAAAGACAGCTTAAGGGTTAGAAGCAAGATAGAGTTGGTTAGGTCTGATTTCTTTCACTCTCATAATTTCCTCAGTTATAATTTTGCAAAGGCAGTTTGTACTTCCATGGGCATGGCTAATAGATTTTTATATGTATTTATATGTTGTGTACAGAAAGTTCCACTGCTAAAAATATATAATAACTGGCTTAAAGAAAAATGAAAGGGCTTAAGTTAGATACTAAAAAAGACTTATTAAATGCTTTTTCAAGTGTATGTAACTTAAGTAGAATCTTTAATAGATAAGCTAGCTTTAAAATTATTGGTAAAGTAATATTAGAAATGTCTTAAGAATTGACAGCATACAATTTTGTTTACATTTAGTAATCAAGCAATTTCATACGTATTCCTGCCAAATACTATAAGGTGTCAAAATTTGGCACTGGGGTTTCAAAACTATAAACCCAGCCCCAAAAAGAATTATCTTTACTTGAGTAATTTTTAGTAAGTAAGACATTGATATGGGTTCAATGAAAATAGCTGCATCTTAAATTTACTAAAATTACTAGCACTTCTAATTCAGTGACTTTTGGCAGTCTAGTCCACAGACAATAAGGAAAGGACTGTTACTGTCTTTGTTTCAAAGCTAAATTGTAAACCAATTTCCTCCCAATGTTAGTTTGGCCTATGCCTGGGAATGAATGAGGACAACGTGTAGGTTATGAGCAAAATGGAGCCAGTTAGGTCAAATCTTCTTTACACTGTTAGGTCAAATCTTCTTTTCACTGTTTTAGTTATAATTTTGCAATGACAGTTTCGTAACTTCAAATAATGACTATCAGTTTTCATAAATAATCTAGGTAAACAATTAAAATAATTAGGTAAATGTAATGGGATAAATACTTGTAAACAGACTTGTCATAATTTAGAATATAAAGTTAAATAATAGATATTTCATTATTTGAGTATTTTCCAATAAGCGTATATTGTAGGAAAACGTTCTTGCCAAAACAAAAAGTGTGTCTTTTATAAAAAAAAAAAGTGAGCAAGTTTTACCTAATTCAAAACATATTTAAATGCTATGTATAAAACAAGATAAAAGGAACTGGGAAAAAAAAGACATAAAGAAAGTAATAAAAATAAAGAAGTTGTTTTTAGGTTAAAAAAAAAACTTAAAGAGAAATAACATTATATAAGAAAGAATTCTGTATAGTAAGTTTAGTCCTAAAATAAAATAACTGGTTGTCTAAAAAGAAGGGATATTCAGAACAAATCAGAAAGTCTGACCATGTCATGAACAGTCAGTGTAAGAAACAATAAGAGCATTTACATAGTTAAAAAACCCAAAAACTTTTATATAATCAAGTTGTCATTATTAAGTTTTTATTTGTTAGGAAAAAAACTGAGATAATTTTTTTTAAATTAAGGTTATTACATCCATGTATCTTCCTTTATATGCTTTCAAAATTCTTGTAACATTGAGTTACAGAGCTTTTAACCCCTAGGTCTGAAAAAGACACCCAGTCCTGTTAAATCTTAAACACTGGCAGTAATTAAAACCTCATACTCGGGCCCCATAGAAGATGCCAGTCAAAACAAACTGCATTCTTGAGACACAGGGCAAGAAATTAAAGCTGTTCAACTTTTCAAGATCCAGGTACTATTGCAAAAGAGATAGGAGCCTAAGATTGTAAGGGCTGATTTTGAAAGATAAGTTCAGTTTCTCTATAAATTAATTATTAATATCAAAGACACACTGATGCAGAATCAGTATATGGATGCTTGTGTCAGATTAACAAGGTTTTCTTGAAGCATTACACAACTCCTTAATAAACATTATAAAAGGCTTATGGAAGTTATATTTATAATCAAGATTACATTTTATAGATTGTTTACAGAATTTTGAAAAAATAAATGTAATTGGCTTAATGCTGTTTTTATTAGAGCTTCTTGCTTAGAAAATTAAGTCTTCTGTCTCAAAGAATGAAGGTTTTTCACTTTTTAAAAAAATCCTTGAATTATCACTTTGGTTAAATAAATGACTATACAATGACTTGTAATCCTGTTTTTTTAAAAAACATTTTATATTTGACAAACTTTCCAAAATCAAATTATAAATTATGTCTTTTTCTATCCTAATTCATCCTTTAAGACATTAGGTTTGCTAAAGTCCAAAAAAGACGTAATTTGGTTTACCTTTGTCATATATGAAATGGTATTTGGTTTTCTTTGGCTTTTATTTTTATAAATATGTTTTTTCTTTTTCTTTTCTTTTTTTTTGAGACAGAGTCTTGCTCTGTCACCAGTTTGGAGTGCAGTAGTGCTATCTCAGCTCACTGCAACCTCTGCCTCCCAGGTTCAAGCAATTCTCCTGCCTCAGCCTCCTGAGTGGCTGGGACTACAGGCATGTACCACCATGCCCTGCTCATTTTTGTATTTTTAGTAGAGATGGGGTTTCACCATGTTGGCCAGGCTGTTCTCGAACTCCTGACCTCAGGTGATCTGCTTGCTTTGGTCTCCCAAAGGATTAGTAATACAGGCATGAGCCACTACACCTGGTTGTATAAATATGTTATTGGTATGTATTCCAAAATGACGGGAAACTCTTGTAATTCTGATAAAACTTATTGTAAATTATCAGTAATAATCATAACCATTATGTTAAAATTATTGTGTGCCACAGAGGTGACAAATTTACCTGTCAGTTTTGTCTTTTAACTATGGCTGCCTTAACTTTTTTTTCATCCACAGAGAGTTGTCTTGTTTTAAACTCTCTTTGAAAGATGGATTTATGATTAGCTATAGTTCTCTAACAGGTGCACTTAAATGCAAGTTTTTTGATAATTTTGGAAATTGTTACACTGGAATAAAGGAAAAGATTTCAGATCTCTCTTGGAGACTTGAAGTGTTCTTGACTATCAAACAGAGCAGAAGTTAACTGAAGTAATTGAACTAATAGAAAACTGAAGTAATCTTTTTGACTTTTTGCTTAATAAATGGAGTTGGGAAAACTGGCTACCCATATGCAGAAAGCAGAAACTGGACCCCTTCCTGACACCTTACACTAAAATTAACTCCAGATGGATTAAAGACTTAAACATAAGACCTAACACCATAAAAACCCTAGAAGAAAACCTAGGCAAAACCATTCTGGACATAGGTATAGGCAAGGACTTCATGACCAAAACACCAAAAGCATTGGCAACAAAAGCCAAAATAGACAAATGGGACCTAATCAAACTCCACAGCTTCTGTACAGCAAAAGAAACAGTCATTAGAGTGAATCAACAACCAACAGAATGGGAAAAAATTTTTGCAGTCTACCCATCTGACAAAGGGCTATATATCCTGAATCTACAAGGAACTAAAACAGATTTACAAGAAAAAAACAAATAAGCCCATTCAAAAGTGGGCAAAGGACATGAACAGACACTTTACAAAAGAAGACATACATGAGGCCAACAAACATATAAAGAAATGCTCATCATCACTGGTCATTAGAGAAATGCAAATCAAAAAACTACATTGAGATATCATCTCACACCAGTTAGAATGGTGATCATTAAAAAATCTGGAGACAACAGATGCTGGATAGGATGTGGAGAAACAGGAACACTTTTACACTGTTGGTGAGAATGTAAACTAGTTCAACCATTGTGGAAGACAGTGTGGCGATTCCTCAAGGACCTAGAAACAGAAATCCCATTTGACCCAGCAATCCCATTACTGGGTATATATCCAAAGGAGTATAAATCGTTCTACTATAAGGACACATGCACACGAATGTTCATTGCAGCACTGTTTACAATAGCAAAGACCTGGAACCAACCCAAATGCCCATCGATGATAGACTGGACAGGGAAAATGTGGCACATATACACGATGAAATACTATGCAGCCATCAAAAACGATGAGTTCATGTCCTTTGTAGGGACATGGATGAATGTGGAAATCATCATTCTCAGCAAATTGACACAAGAACAGAAAATCAAACATGCCATGTTCTCACTCATAGGTGGGTGTTGAACAATGAGAACACATGGACACAGGGAGGGGAGCATCACACACTGGGGTTTGTTGGGGAGAAATAGGGGAGGGACAGTGGGGGGTGGGGAGTTGGGGAGAGATGGCATGGGAAGAAATGCCAGATATAGGTGATGGGGAGGATGGCAGCAAATCACACTGCCATGTGTGTACCTCTGCAACAATCTTTCATGTTCTTCACATGTACCTCAAAACCTAAAATGCAATTTTAAAAAAAGATAAAAGAATAATTTTTTGATATAAGCCTGAATATCACTATCTCTGACTTGAACAGTTATGAGATAACATTATAGGCAAACTTGTCTAACCTTAGAGTTGATAACTGATAAGCTCTATTGCCTTTGTAAAATGTGAAGCAAAGTCATATAAAAGAGATGGAGACCAGGTAGAATATTTGAGAAGAGTGAAAGGAATAGGTTTCCCAGAAGTGAAATAAGAAGAGTAAGACTGGCTAGGGACAGTGGCTCATACCTGTAATCCCAGCATTTTGGAAGGCTGAGGCAAGAGTTCAAGACCAGCTTGGGCAATATAGTGAGATCTCAACTCTACAAAAAACAAACAAAAGAAATTAGCCAGACATGGTGGTGTGTGCATGTGGTCACAGCTACTTAGGAGGCTGAGGTGGGAAGATTGCTTGAGCCCAGGAAGTAGAGGCTGCAGTGAGCTATGACAGCATCACTGCACTCCAGCCTGAGTCACAGAGCAAGACTCTGTTTTCAAAACAAAACAACAACAACAACAACAAAAGAAAAGTAAGACTCTGTATGTGGATTTCACCCAAACCTGTTGTGCTCCAGGGGGTGCCCCCATGTGGGTGAGCAGATATGTTCTTAGACTCAAGTCAATTAATACAAAAATATATTATTTTAGAAATGAAAGCATTAATCATCCACAAAGGTTTATGTCAAGTTAGCAAATCAAAAATTAAATTTAAATATCCTGGCACCATGCTTCATTGAATATCTTAGGATTTCATTTCTAGTCAGATAACTCATTTCTAATTCACTCAATGAATCAACCACTAAAAATTGGTTTTAAGTATCAAATACGTGCATAAAGCTAGTCTGGAGGACAATACAGGAAAATTTTAAGAAATTATCCCAATCTTCAAGATTCCTAGACTCTAGAGCAGCAAATAATATAAAAAGTGGCAAATAAAACATCACATTGTTGTCAAAATTCATAACTGGACCACTAATTATAAACTGGTATAGCAGTCAAATCAAGCCTGAATATTTATGCATTTATTAAGCTATGAAGTATGAGCTGAAGTCTTTGACTTGAAGTACCTTAGATTATAAGTTAGAAGAAAAAATAAATACCCCCAAATTGTTTTTAGGACTAGAAGGCAACACTTATCAAATGATAAATGACAAGAACAAAATATTTATGGTACTAACTGGATAATTATGGAATAGGTAATAGTTGATAAAAATATTAAATGGGTTTAACGTTTTATGAGAAAAAAACAAGATACTTAAGTAATTAGACAAAAGTATCAGAGTCTTGAAAAAAAACTTTTAAAAAAGTGAAGTATCAGCCCCAGTGGCCAAACCCCTAACATTTACAGACTACATTTGGGTTAAATAGATGAATTCCCAGGCATTATGAAACCAAGACTGCATTTGCAATGACCCTTGTTTGTGAGCACATATTGCATTCCTTATTACCATTTCTCGTACTGAAGAAAACGTACAGGATGGAGTAAGTATGAAGTCACATTCCTAGGAAGCATTAAATAATAATTCATGAGCCAATGGTCAGTAAGGGGATGGAGATTTTAGAGCACTATTTGGAGTGTGCCCCTTAGTAGAAGGAATTTAAAGGGAAGATAACATGAGTGAAGGTATCATCATCAAAGACTAAGACAGAAATAGTAAGCCATTTACACAACAGTAGTGCACTGGCAATAAACATATGATAAGAGTGAAAAATAAGACTGGTTAGGTAAGAGTAGTATACACAATGAGTGGCTAAGTCGGTGAGAGAAAATTAGGTTTAAAGCAATGAAAGTTAGGAAGCAATTAAAACATTTTGGAATAAGCAAGTGGTAAAAATAGTATTGTCAGATAATCTACCAAGTTCTAGGGTAGAAGAATATTTAAAAGTAATTAACCCCAGCCTATAAGAAGACTAAACTATTGCACAGGGTAAATTGGATTCAGATAGAACTGCAATGAGAGAAAACAGCAAAGAGGACCATAAAGTAAAACAGTCTCTTCTCCTCTGTTTTTATGCTTTGGGAATGGAATTATGCCAAACCAATGCAAAATTTCTATTTTTGATAGTTTTTCAGCAAATATTTCTAGTGAGCTTTCGAGACATTATGATTAAAATTTTAAAATATCCACACAAATTCCCTGGTGCCTTTAGACCAATACAAAGTTTTTAGACTTTAGAGTTTAGCCTTCAGACTATAGACTTGAACATCTTTCAATTTTATATTAGACAAACAGCATCATGGAATTTCTGTGGAATAAAGTTTTCCGAATAAATAGAACCAGTAGAATATATATAGAGATATATATCAGGAGAATTGTATGAGGATTAGCTCATACAATTATGGAGGCCCAAAGTCCCCACAATAGGTAGATATGCCATCTGCAAGATGGAGAGGCAGAAAAGCTGGTAGTGTAATTTAAATGAAAACTGAATGCCTGAGAACCAGGGAAGCCGATGACATATAACCCAATCCAAGGACTCAGGTTGACAACTGGGTATAAGTTCCAAATTCTGAAAATAAGGAGCATCAGATGTCCCAAGGCAGAAGAAGACGCGCAAGAGAGTGCAAATTCAAGTTGTCTCTGCCTTTTTGTTTTATTCAGATTTTCAACAGATTAGATGACGCCAACCCCACAGTGGTGAGGGTGACTATTCTTTACTCAGTCTACTGATTCCAACACCTATCTCTTCTAGAAACACCCTCAGAGACACACTCAGAAAGAATGTTTATCTGGGAATCCCTTACTCTCATCAAGTTGAAACAAAATTTACCATCACACTCTTGATTATGTTATAATATGAGATTTATCTCAGGAAATCTGCACTAAGCTTTTATTTTTAAATGTTTTATGGGAATAATCTTCATAAAATCTGACCTGTGATGTGTGATGAGATTAAGTTAGCCTCATCTTGTTTAAGTGCACACCTGTGGTCCTACCTACTCAGAAAGGTGAGGTGGGAGGATCATTAGAATCCAGGATTTTGAGGCTGCAGTGATTTATTACTGAGCCACTGCACTCCAGCCTAGGTGACAGAGCAAGACCTCGTCTCTAAAGACAATTTTAAAAAATCTGGCCAGGCACGGTGGCTCACACCTGTAATCCCAGCACTTTGGGAGGACTACGTGAGTGGATCACAAGGTCAGGAGATCGAGAACATCTTGACTGATATGGTGAAACCCTGTCTCAACTGAAAAAATACAGAAATTAGCCGGAGTGGCACACAGCTAGTCCCAGCTACTCTGGAGGCTGAGGCAGGAGAGCCGCCTGAATCCAGGAGGCGGAGGTGGCAGTGAGCCAAATGCCATTGTGTTCACCCTGTGTGACAAGAGTAAAGCTCTATCTTTAAAAAAAGGTTTTGTTAATTTAAAAATTAGGCCAGGCACAGTGGTTTATGCCTGTAATCCCAGCACTTTGGCAGGCTGAAGCAGGCAGATCACCTGAGCTCAGGAGTTCGAGAGACCAGCCTGGCCAACATTGAAAAACCCACCTCTACTACAAAAAATACAAAAATTAGCTGCATGTGGTGGATTATACCTGCAATCCCAGCTACTTGGGATGCTAAGGCATGAGAATTGCTTGAACCCAGAAGGCGGAGTTTGCAGGTAGGAGAGATTGCACCACTGCACTCCAGACTAGGTGACAGAGTAAGACCCTGTCTCAAAAAAAAAAATTAAAGAAACCCTGAACTCAGTAGCAGACACCCTACTGGAGGGCAGCAGGTTGGGCTCGCCAGGAGCCTCGCTGGAGAGCTCTAGCCCTGCTCAGCCACGTTCACTGGCTTGGATAGCCTCATCTTAGTGAGAGCTGGAGCTCCATGCAGGGAACCCTCTGAGCAGATAACCCAACTTTCTGTCCCACTCTGCGCTTCCCAGCTCATGTGTCAATCCCTACGGTTATGTAGCAGCCACCCTTACCAGGCCCTTGGGGCACTGGAGCCTTACCCACCTCCCCAAAGGCAGGACACAGATGTGCTTCCACACTTTCAGCAGCCGCTCAGAGTCGCAGGTCAGCACCATGGTGTGGCTGTGGGGAGCCAGGGGCAGGAGGGTCAGGGCAGCCGGGGTCCTCCCCTCCAGCATGGCCCCTGCACCTCACCCAGCTCACCTCAGAGTCCAGTGGCTCCAGTGAATGGGCTGGGCCCTCTGCAGGTGGGTGTACCCTGGGCAGTGGACATCACCTTTCCTGTGGGAGAGGAGGAGCAGGGGCTTGGGTGGAGGCTCAGGCAAGGCCTGCTGGTGACACTGGGACCCTGCAGGCCTGGATCACCCCTCGGAAGAAGTGTTGCCCTGCAGCACTGCACGTGAATGAGGGGTCCAGTGATTTCCCAGGGACAAATCGCTCGTAAGGGAAAAAGGCTAGAAGTGGGGCCGTGTGAACCAATGACTAGGCCTGAGCTGTGGGGCTTCCTCAGGTGAGGCTTTGCCAGGAACCCCTGAAGCCTGAGCCTCTGTCACTCAGCATCTCCGAGTGGGGGCCAGAATAGGGGAGGAGGCCCATGTCGGGTGTGACTTGGCCATAGGAGGTTTCCAACCCCACAAATAGCTGGGACCCATTCAAGAGCTGCTCCAAGCAGCTGACACGCCCTGCCCCTCATTCAAGTCACTAATTTTTTGTATTTTTAGTAGACGCAGGGTTTCATCATGTTGGCCAGGCTGGTCTCGAGCTCCTGACCTCAAGAGATCCACCCGCCTCAGCCTTCCAAACTGCTGGGATTACAGGCATGAGCCACTTTGCCTGGCCTTTTTTGTTTTAAATAAACCAGGTTTACTGAGATATCATTCATATACGATTTACCCATTTAAAGTTTATAGTTTAGTGTACAACCATCATCAATTTTAGAACATTTTCATCACCCCTAAAGAAATTCTATACCCAAGGCCAGGCACGGCAGCTGAAGCCTGTAATCCCAGCACTTTGGGAGGCAAAGAGGGAAGGATCATTTGAGGCCAGGAGTTTGACCAGCCTGAGCCACACAGTGAGACCAAATTTCTACAAGAAATTAAAAAAATTTGCAGGGTGTGGTGCACACCTGTGGTCCTATCTACTCAGAAAGCTGAGATGAGAGGATCGTTTGAGTCCAGGAGTTTGAGGCTGCAGTTACTGAGCCACTGCACTCCAGCCTACATGACAGAGCAAGAGCTTGCCTCTAAAGACAATTTAAAAAGTAAAAAATTTGCTTGGGCATAGTGGCTCACACCTGTAATCCCAGCACTTTGGGAGGCTGACATGGGTGGATTACAAGGTCAGGAAATTGAGAACATCTTGGCCAATGTGGTGAAACACTGTTTCTACTAAAAAACTACAAAAATTAGCTGAGCGTGGCACACACCTGTAGTCCCAGCTACTCTGGAGGCTGAGGCAGGAGAATTGCTTGAATCCAGGAGGCAGAGGTTACACTGAGCCAAGTGCCACTGCACTTCAGCCTGGGAAACAAGAGCAAAATTCTGTCTCAAAAAAAAAAAAAGTTAAAAATTTAAAAATTAGGCCGGGTGCAGTGGCTTATGCCTATAATCTCAGCACTTTGGCAGGCTGAGGCGGACAGATCACCTGAGCTCAGGAGTTCGAGAGACCAGCCTGGCCAACATGGCAAAACCCACGTCTACTAAAAAACTAAAAAAATTTGCTGCATACGGTGGCACACACCTGTGATTCCAGCTACTTGGGAGGCTGAGGCAAGAAAATCACTTGAACCCGGGAGGCGGAGTTTGCAGGTAGGAGAGATCGCACCACTGCACTTCAGACTAGGTGACAGAGCAAGACCCTGTTTCAAAAAAAAGGAAAATTAAAGAAACCCTGAACTCTGTAGCAGACACTCCCCTGTTCCTCCTAGCAGCCTCGCCCCACCTCCAGGGTGACAATTTATGTGCCCTTGTTTCCCCCCAGGTCTGAGAAACAGGGGTCACAGGGAGTTGAGGAAGAGGAGGGGTCTCTGACAACACATGGAGACTCCTCAGCAGCTCCTCCTCCAGGTTTGCAAGGAACACATCCAGACCCAAAGACACCAGGTCCCAGAAGCCAAAGCCTGGGATGAGTCAGCAGGAGGCAGCCTTTAGCTCTGTCTTTTGCCAGATGAGCTGGGTGGGGACCAGAGCATGGGATGGGAGATGTGGGGCACAGGCAGGGTGGGGAGTGACTCTGGCTGCTCCAGGCATAGCCAAGTAATTACCTTAGCTTCCTGTCCTCAAATCCGCAATTTTTTGAGACGGAGTCTGAAAATTTTTTATTTATTGAGACGGAGTCTGAAAATTTTTTATTTTTTGAGATGGAGTCTCACTCTGTCTCCCAGGCCGAAGTGCAGTGATGCAATCTCAGCTCACTGCAAGCTCCGCCTTTCGGGTTCAAGCGATTCTCCTGCCTCAGCCTCCCAGATAGCTTTGATCACACGTGCACACCACCACACCCAGCTAATTTTTATATTTTTAGTAGAGACAGAGTTTCATCATGTTAGCCAGGCTGGTCTCGAACTCCTGACCTCAGGTGATCCACCTGCCTGTGCCTCCCAAAGTGCTAGATTACAGTTGTGAGCCACCACACAGGCCCCATGAAGGGTGAGTCTTTCCTGCCTGCTTAGCTAGACCAGCATGGGAGTATTGGGGCCTGCAGGAAATGCCCCATTCCTGGCTGCTCTGCTTTGATCAGAATGAGGAACTGGGATGTGCCCAGACCTACTCTAGCATATCTCTCGCACCCATCCCTTGCATCATCCCATGACTGAGTGCCCATTCTAAAATGTACATGCTCCTCTCTTTTGGTCTAGTGAATAGGCTCCACCAACCAGGAACATGGTTCTGGATTCTAGGTTTAAAAGTGACTGTAGGGCCAGATGCTGTAGCTGACGCCTGAAATCTTAGCATTCTGGAAGGCTGAGGCAAGCAGATCACCTGAGGTCAGGAGTTCAAGACCAGCCTGGCTAACATGGTGAAACCTTATCTCTACTAAAACTGCAAAAATTAGCTGGGGATGGTGACATGTGCCTGTAATCCCAGCTACTTGGGAGGCCGAGGCAAGAGAATCACTTTAACCTGAGAGGCGAAGGTTGCGGTGAGCTGAGATCATGCCACTGCACTCCAGTCTGGGTGACAAGGTGAGATCCTCTGGAGGAGGAGGAGGAGGAGAAGAAGGAGGGAGAGGAGAAAAAGGAGGAGAAGGAGGAAGAGGAGAATGAGGAGGAGGAAAAGGAGGAGAAGGAGGAAGAAGAGAAGGAGGAGAAGGAGGAAGAGGAGAAGGAGGAGGAGGAGAAGGAGGAGGAGGAGGAGGAGAAGCAGGAGCAGAAGCAGGAGCAGAAGCAGAAGAAGAAGGAGAATCACTTGAGCCTGGGGAGGTGAGACCCTGTTGAAAAAGAAGGAGAAGAGGAGGAAGAGGAAGAAGAGTAAGGAGGAGGAGGAAGTAGAAGGAGAAGAAAAAGGAGGAGGAGGAAGGGGAAGAAGAAATAGAAGAAGGAGAAGGAGAAGAAGAAGAAGAAATGGTCTCTGAGTAGCCATGACGAATAGGAAGAAAATCCAACCTACCTCTAGCTGGGTCCATGGGAAAAACATTAAGGCAGAGAAGGTCTTCCTGGAGAGACTAGGTTTGGTGAGTAAGAGATTCAAAAAGCTAGAAGGAAAGGAGGATATCTAAGTTACTATTACTGCATAATATATAACCCCAAAACTTTAGGTGCTTTAAAATAACAATCTTGCTGGGCGTGGTGGCTCATGCCTGTAATCCCAGCACTTTGGGAGGCCAACATGGGTGTATCACCTGAGGTTGAGAATTTGAGAGCAGTCTGACCAACATGGAGAAACCCCATCTCTATTAAAAACATAAAATTAGCTAGGTGTGGTGGCTGGCACATGCCAGTAATCCTGGTTACTTGGGAGGCTGAGGCAAGAGAATTGTTTGAACCTGAGAGGCAGAGGTTGCAGTGAGCCGAGATCATGCCATTGCACTCCAGCCTGGGCAACAAGAGCAAAACTCCGTCTAAAAAAGAAAACAACAACAATTTTTTTTTTTCATAGTTCTGGGTGCTGACTGGGTTCAGGTAGGTGATTTTCACTCAGGGACTCTCATGCCGTTGCAGTGGCTGGGGCTGGAGTCATCGCAAAGCCTTCTTCAGTCTCATGTCTGGCTACTGATGTTGACTATCATCTGAACTGCGCTGGGACTGTTGATTGGAAGATCAAAATGTGGTCTCTCCCTGTGATCTGGCTTCCTCACAGCACAGTGACTGGGTTCAAAGAGCAAGCATCCCAGGAAGACCACAGAGAAATGGTGTCACCTTTCTCCTGCCTCAGCCTCCCAAGTAGTTGGGATTACATACAGGTGCCTGCCACCATGCCCAGCTAATTTTTGTACTTTTAGTACAGATGGGGTTTCACCATGTTGGCTAGGCTGATTTCAAACTCCTGACCTCAGGTGATCTGCCTGCATCAGCTTTCCAAGGTGCTGGGATTACAGGCATGAGCCACCGCACCTAGCACATGCTATTAGTAAAAAGCCAGAAAGCGGGGAGGTGTGGTGGTTCATGCCTATAACCCCGCACTTTGAAAGGCTGAGGCGGGCAGATCACTTGAAGTCAGGAGTTTGAGACCAGCCTGGGCAACATAATGAGACCTCCTATCTCTATAAAAATACAAAATAGGCCAGGCATGGTGGTTCATGCCTGTAATCCCAGCACTTAGGAGGCTGAGGCGGGTGGATCACAAGGTCAAGAGATTGAGACCATCCTGGCCAACATGGTGAAACATCGTCTCCAATAAAAAATACAAAAATTAGCCAGGTGTGGTGGTGGACACCTGTAATCCCAGCTACTTGGGAGACTGAGGCAGGAGAATCACTTGAACCTGGGAGGCGGAGGTTGCACTGAGCTGAGACTGCGCCACTGCACTCTAGTCTGGGTGACAAAGCAAGACTGTCTTAACAAAAAATAAAAAAATAAATAAGTGAAAAATTAAAAGTCAGAAAACAACAGATGTTGGCGAAGATGCAGAGAAAAGGGAATGCTTACACACTGTTAGTGGGAATGTAAATTAGTACAACCATTACGGAAAACAGTATGGAGATTTCTCAAAGAACTAAAAATATAACTGCCATTCAACCAGTAATCTCACTACTGGGTATCTACCCAAAAGGAAAGACACCAGTATATCAAAAAGTACCTGTACTCACCTATAATCCAAGGACTTTGGGAGGCCAAGGCTGGTGGATCACCAGAGGTTAGCAGTTCGAGCCAGCCTGACCAATATGATGAAACTCTGTCTCTCCTAAAAATACAAAAATTAGCTGAGTGCAGTAGCATGCACCTGTAGTCCCAGCTACTTGGGAGGCCGAGACAGGAGAATCACTTGAACCTGGGAGGCGGAGGTTGCAGTGTGCTGATATCATGGCACTGCACTCCAGCCTGGACAACAAGGGTAAAACTCCACCTCAAAAGAAAAAAAAAACAGTGCCTGTACTCATACTACTATTCATAGTAGCAAAAAATGGGATCAACCTGTGTCCATCAACAGATGATTAGATAAAGAAAATGTGGTACATATACACCATGGAACATGACTCAGCCACAAAGAACGAAATCATGTCTTTGCCGCAGTGTCAATAGAACTGGAGGCCATTATTCTCAGTGAAATAACTCAGAAACAAAGTCAAATACTGAATGTTCTTACCCGTGGGAGTTAAAAACTAGGTACATATGGGGAACAATCGATATTGGAGACTCTAAAACATGGTAGAATGGGAGGAAGGTGAGGGGTGACAGTTGGGTCATGGTTACACTCAAAGCCCAGACCTCAGCACTCCACAATACACAGATAGGGAAAACCTGCACCTGTACCCCCTAAATAGATCAAACTTTTTTTTTTCAGTTTTATTTATTAAAAAATTCAACTGTTCAGATGTGGTGGCTCCTGCCTGTAATCCCAGCACTTTGGGAGCCTGAGGCAGGTGGATCACGAGGTCAGGAGTTCAATCCCAGCCTGGCCAAGACGATGAAACCTTGTCTCTACTAAAAATACAAACATTAGCTGGGTGCGGTGGCAGACACCTGTAATCCCAGCTACTTGTGAGGCTGAGGCAGGAGAATCACTTGGACTAGGAGGTGGAGGTTGCAGTGAACTGAGATCACATCACTACACTCTATCCTGGGTGATAAAGTGAACTCCCTCTCAAAAAAAGAAATTCCACTTTTGGCTGGGTATGGTGGCTCACACCTATGATCCCAGCACCTTGGGAGGCCAAGGCGGGTGATCAACTGAGGTTGGGAATTTTAGACCAGCCCGACAATATGGCAAAACCTTGTCTCTACTACAAATACAAAAATTACCTGGCCTGCGATGATGCATGCCTGTAATCCCAGCTACTCGGGAGCCTGAGGTAGGGGAATTGCTTGAAACTGGGAGGCAGAGTTTGCAGTGAGCCAAGATGGTGCCATTGCACTCCAGCCTAGATAACAGAGCGAGAGTCCATATCAAGAGGGGGAAAAAAAATCAACTTTTGGCCTGGCACAGTGGCTTATACCTGTAATCCCAGCACTTTGGGAGGCTGAGGCAGGCAGATCACTCAAGGTCAGGACTTCGAGATGAGCCTGGCCAACATGGTGAAACCCTGTTCCTACTAAACATACAAAAATTAGCTGGGCAAGGTGGTACACACCTATAATCCCAGCTACTCAGGAGGCTGAGGCAGAAGAATCACTTGAACCCAGGAGGCAGAAATTGCAGTGAGCCCAGACTGTGCCACTGCACTCCAGCCTGAGTGACAGAGCGAGACTGTCTCAAAACAAAAATTCAACTTTTATTTTACTGTTACTGTTTTTGAAACAGGGTATCACTCTGTCACTCAAGCTGGAAGGCAGTGGTGTGATCATGGCTCACTGCAGCCTTGACTTCCTGGGCTCAAGCAGTCTTCATCTCAGCCTCCCAAGTATCTGGAACTACAGGTGCATGCCACCATGCCTGGCTAATTCTTGTAATTTTGTAGAGACAGGGTGTCACCACATTGCTCAAGCTGGTCTTGAACTCCTGAGCTCAAGTGATTCACCCACCTTGGCCTCCCAAAGTGCTGGGATTACACGTGAGCCATTGTACCAGCTCTCAACTTTTGCATTAGATACAGGGGGTACACGTGAAGTTTTGTTACAAGTGTATTTTGCACCCAGGTAGTGAGCATAGCACATAATTTGTAGTTTTTCAACCCATACCCCTCTTCCCTCCCTCCCATCTAGTAGTCCACAGTGTCAATTGCTTCTTCTTTTAAAAATTTAAAAATTAGGCCAGGTGTGGTGGCTCAGGTCTGTAACCAAGACACTTTGGGAGGCTGAGGCAGGAAGGTCATCTGAGGTCAGGAGTTCGAGACAAGCCTGGCCAACATGGTGAAACCCCATCTCTACTAAAAACACAAAATTTAGCCAGACATGGTGGCACACACCTGTAATCCTAGATACTCAGGAGGCTGAGGCAGGAGAGTTGCTTGAACTCAGGAGATGGAGGTTGCAGTGAGCCAAGATCACACCACTGCACTCCAGCCCGGGTGACAGAGTGAGACTCTAGTCTCAAAACATAAAGATAAATAGACAAAAAATTGAAAAAATAAAAAATTTAAAAATGAAAAAAAAAGAAGGGCACATAGGATGGCAGAACTTGTTGCAGCCACTTTGGAAAATACAATCTGCCACAAAGGGCAAGTAAAAAGAATGTTGGAGTTTAAGATTTCACAAATCTAGCCATCTAAAAGATGTCACAGTCACAAGAGCCGTTCCTGTGGTGGCTTAAGGGGAGTGGAAGAAAAGGTCATCAGAGCTGAGGAAGACGTGGGATAATGAGGTGGGCAGATTGCATGCTCATCCACATGGATGCTGACATCCTAGGGAAAGCAGAAGGACTTCAGAGAACAGAGGGCAAAACACAATCTTATTATTTTTCTTAAGAGACAGGGTCTGTCTTTGTCACCTAGGCTGGAGTGCAGTGGCACAATCATAGCTCACTGTAGTTCTGAACTCCTGGTTTCAGGCAATTCTTCTGCCTTGGCCTCCAGAATAGCTAGGGCTACAGTGTGTGGCACTGTGCCTGGCTAATTTTGTATTTTTATTTTTTGTAGCGATGGGGTATTGCTATGTTGCCCGCAGTGGTTTGTAACTCCTGGCCTCAACTGATCCTCTCATGTTGGCCTCCCAAAGTGTTGGGATTACAGGCATGAGCCACTGTGCTCCACCACAAAACACTTCTTTTGAGTTGGAGTTTCACTCATGTTGCCTAGGCTGGAGTGCAATGGTGCGATCTTGGCTCATCACAAACTCCGCCTCCCGAATTCCAGTGATTCTTCTGCCTCAGCCTCCCTCGATTGCTTGAGCCTGGGAGTCTGAGGCTGCAGTGAGCTACGATCTTGCCACTGCACTCCAGCCTAGGTGAGAAAGTAAGACCCTGTCTCAAAAAAAATTTGACCTCCCATGCTGTTGAGGTCCTAGCTCTTCTACCCACCTACAGGAGTACATATAGAAACCCTGTCCCACTGTACTCCAGCCTGTGTGTCAGAGTGAGACTCTGTCTCAAAAAGAAATTTTTTTTGGCGAGGGGTGGTGGCTCACATCTGTAATCCTAGCACTTTGGGAGGCCAAGGCTGGTGGATCAGGAGGTCAATAGATCAAGACCATCCTGGCCAACACAGTGAAACCCCATCTCTACTAAAAATACAAAAATTAGCTGGGCCTGGTAGCATGTACCTGTAGTTCCAGCTACTCGAGAGGCTGAGGCAGGAGATTGGCTTGAACCTGGGAGTCAGAGGTTTCAGTGACCCGAGAGCATGCCACTGCACTCCAGCTCAAAAAACAATTTTTTTTTGAATTAAAAAGTTCTAGTATCGGCTGTGCATGGTGGCTCATGCCTGTAATCCCAACACTTTGGGAGGCCGAGGTGGGTAGATTGCTTGAGGTCAGGAGTTCAAAACCAGCCTGGCCAACACGGTGAAACCCCGTCTTTACTAAAAAAATATAAAAATAAGCTGGATGTGGTGGCAGGCACTAGTAATCCCAGCTACTCGGGAGGCTGAGGCAGGAGAATTGTTTGAATTCAGGAGGTGGAGGTTGCAGTGAGCTGAGATCACGCCACTGCACTCCAGCCTAGGCAACAGGGCAAGACTCCTTCTCAAAAAAAAAAAAGTTCTAATATCTAAAATGAGCAAAATTGCCAGGTGCAGTGGATCACAGCTCCAATCCCAGCACTTTGGGATGCTGAGGCAGGTAGATCATCCGAGGTCAGGAGTTCGAGACCAGCCTGCTGTGAGCCAAGACTGCACCACTGCACTCCAGCATAGGAAACACTGAGACTCCATCTCAAAAAAAAAAAAAAAGGTAAAAATGCATTTGAAAAGAACAGCAATAGCCAGGCACAGTGGCTCATGCCTGTAATCCCAGCACTTTGGGAGGCTGAGGGTGGATGACAGCTGAGCCTAGAAGTTTGAGACCAGCCTGGAAACATGGTGAAACCCTGTTTCTATACAAAATACAAAAATTAGCCAAGCTTGGTAGCATGAACCTGTAATCCCAGCTACTTGGGGCAGGGGGCGAAGGGGAAGGATTGCTTGCACCTGCCCAGGAAGTTGAGGCTGCAGTGAGCCATGACTGTACCATGTCACTCCAGCCTGGACAACAGAGCAATACCCTGTATCAAAAAGCAAACAAACAAACAAAGAACATCATTTCCTTATCATTGTTCTCTGCAACCTCATCCTCCCAGGTTCAAGCAATTCTCCTGCCTAAGCCTCCCAAGTAGCTCAGATTATAGGCACCTGCCACTATACCCGGCTAATTTTTAGTAGAGATGGGGTTTCACCATGCTGGCCAGGCTGGTCTTGAACTCCTGACCTCGTGATCCACCCACCCTAGCCTACCAAAGTGCTGGGATTACAGGCACGTGCCACCACACCTGGCTAATTTTTGTGTTTTTAGTAGAGACGGGGTTTTGCCATGTTGCCCAGGCTCAACTCAAACTCCTGGCCTCAAGTGATCAACTGTCTCAGCTTCCCAAAGTGCTGGGATTACAGGCGTGAGCCACGGCACTCAGCACTCGCCAAGGCCTTTGATAGCATGCTTGCGCTCGTGCTCGCCAGGTGCCGGGAGGCTGGTGTGCAGCGCCTGCTAGCTGCGTCGGGTCCCTGCTGCTCCCGGCCCTGCTGATTGGGAAATCTTAAAACTCCTCTTCGGAGCTTATAGGTGACCGCAGACAGGCCGGAGGCTCTCAACGCGGAAGTGCCAGCTCTGCAGCAACTTCCGTCACCGTCCCGGGCATGCGCGCTCCTGGGTGACCCAGCAGCCCCGCCTTGACTTCCGATTGGCTCCATGTGAGGGGCTGGCCTCTGTGATGTCACAGTGATGAGCCTCTGGCGACGTCATAGGGGCACGCCTCTAGCAGGAGCGGGCCTCCGGCAACGTCACAGAGGTGGACCTTCGGCGACCTGACGTGGCTGTATGTTGCCTAGGAGCTGGCTTGTCTTCTCCGCAGAGCAGAGCCTGGTAACCTCCACCTCCCGCTGCGTCCTGTGTGCTGCTGGCTGGAGAAGGGTAGTTAACAGACTCCGACCCAGCACAGTGTTCATGTGGGTCAAAAGTAGGAAAACTGTGTCCGGGCTCGGCAGAGGCAGGAAGTTTTCTTCAGGCCAGGCGTTCAAGAGCAGCCTGGCAACGTGGTGTGACCCCATTTCTGTAGTCCCACCTCAGCCTCCCAGCTACTTGAAGCCCAAGGTTCAAGGCTGCAATGAGCGATGATCCTACCACAGCACTCCAGCCTGCGAGACTGAGGTAAACCCTGTCTAAAAAAATAAGAAAACTATCCAAGTGTGCGACACTGGGGGACTACCTAAAGAAAAATTGAGAAAATTGAGGCTGCCTGAGCCCTGTAATCCCAGCACTTTGGGAAGCCGAGGTGGGAGGATGGCTTGGACTCAGGAGTTTGAGACAGGCCTGAGCAACATGGCAAAACCACGTCTCTACAAAGATACAAAAATTAGCCAGGCACGGTGCATGCTTGGCCTAATAGTTTGTATTTTTTTGTAGAGATGGGTGGTCTTGCCACCATGTTGCCCAGGCCGGTCTCAAACTCCTGAGTACAAGCCATCTTCTCAACTTGGCCTTCAGAGTCGTTGGGATTACAGGTGTGAGCCACCACACCCCGCTTGGGTTAGGCTATTCAATAACAAAGTGCTTAGCCCGGCTTGGTGGCTCATACCTGTAATTCCAGCATTTTGGGAGGCCAATGCAGGTGGATCACCTGAGGTCAGGAGTTTGAGATCAGTGTAGCCAACATGATGAAACCCGGTTTCTACAAAATTTACCTGCATGTGGTGGCACATGCCTGTAGTCCCAGCTACTCCGGAGGCTGAGACAGGAAAATTGCTTGAACCCAGGAGGCAGAGGTTGCAGTTAGTCAAGATCACATCACTGCACCCTAGCCTGGGTGACAGAGTGAGACTCCAGAGTTTGAGACCAGCCTGGGCAATGTAGTGAAACCCTAACTCTACAAAACAAACCAATAAAAAAGGCAGGTGTAACTGTGTCCACCTGTGGCCCCAACTACCTAGGAAGCTGAGGCAGGAGGATCACTTGAGGCCAGGAACAGGTCTGCAGTAAGCTATGATCATCCCACTGCTCTCCATCCTGAGCAAAAGAATGAGACCATGTCTCTAGATAGCTAGCTAGATAATTGATACATAGTTTTCTATCAGAATTTGTTTTCCTACATTTGAGCATATTTTTCTAAAGTAGCATTCAACACATCAGCATTTTACAGTGTTATTAGTTGTTAATATGATTATGTTTTTCTGAAATACAGTATCCTTTACAAAAGCAGTTTTGTGTGTCAGAGCACAGAGATAGGTCCTCAAGTGAATTTGCCTGATGTTGGTGACCTTGGTACCATTTTCTGCAGTTGATTGGAACATTCAATAATTTCAGGTCACTATTGGCCTTGGAGGAAGAGCCCAAAGGCAACAAGTAAGGGCACTGGTGTCCAGGCCCTTCTAGAAGCATTTTCACCTTCCCTTAAGGTTTCCCTTAATGAATATGGAAGTACTGTATGTAGAATTGACTGTTCCAGCATCTTTGTATATTAGGCCAAATTTATACGTTTTACCTTTATGAGAGGCACCCTCGTAGGCTAAGGGGAGCTACACATGAAGTCTGATCTCAGCTTCTCTGTCCAGAGATGCAACACAGTCCAATCAAATAACATTCTCTGAGCCTGTTTCTCTTTTACTTATTTTATTTATTTTTTAGAGACAGGGTCTTGCTCTTTTGGCAGGCTGGAGTACAGTGGTGCCATCTTGGATCACTGCAACCTCCACCTCTCCAGTTCAAGTGATTCTCCTGCCTCAGCCTCCCAAGTAGCTTGGACTACAGGCACGCACCACCACGCCCAGCTAATTTTTGTATTTTTAGTAGAGATGGAGTTTCACCATGTTGGCCAGGATGGTCTTGATCTCTTGATCTCATGATCCACCTGCTTTACCCTCCCGAAGTGCTGTGATTACAGGTGTGAGCCAGCACACTTGCCCTGAGCCCATTTCTTTAGCTGTAAAATGAGAATAACAATTACACTCATCTAAAAAGACAGCTCATTGTACTGTCTTTTATTTTCTTTGAAACTGTCTTTAACACAATAATTATTTTTTTTGCCATGCCATATTTGTTTTTTGTTTTGTCTTTGTTTTTCTTTCAGATGGAGTCTGTTTTTTGTTTTTTTTTTTTGAGATGGAATCTTGCTGTTGTAGCCCAGGCTGGAGTGCAGTGGCATGATCTTGGCTCATCCTGTATCATACTCACAGAGAGACCCTTTTATTCTCCAGGGCCTGGGGAGCAGCCAGGTTCCATGAGTTAAGTGGAGATCTCAGCCATACCAAGCTGGGATTAAAGTACACATTCCCCTGTTCTGGAAAGTAACTAGGGATTCCAACTTGGTGAGGGGGAGAGTGTGGCAGAGCCAGACCAGACAAGGACTGAGCACCTGGAAAAGTGTGCTATCAAAGGCCTTGGCGAGTGCTGAGTGCCGTGGCTCACACCTATAATCCCAGCACTTTGGGAAGCTGAGACAGGTGATCACTTGAGGCCAGGAGTTTGAGTAGAGCCTGGGCAACATGGCAAAACCCCGTCTCTACTAAAAACACAAAAATTAGCCAGGTGTGGTGGCACGTGCCTGTAATCCCAGCTACTCAGGAGGCTGAGACAGGAGAATGGCTTGATCTAGGCAGGCAGAGGTTGCAATGAGCCAAGATCATGCCACTGCACTCTAGCTTGGGCAACAGAGTGAAACTCCATCTCCAAAGAAAAAAAAAAACATGTAGAAGAAACGTCTACTTCTGGGGGTTGGATGTGGGACTACTGACAGAACTGGAAACTTTCTTGAGGTGGCATTGTTTGTTTTGCGACAGAGTCTGGTTCTCTCTCCCAGGCTGGAGTGCAGTGGCACAATCTTGGCTCACTGCAACCTCCGCCTCCCCCTCTCCAGGTTCAAACAGTTCCCATGTCTTAGCCTCCTACGTAGCTGAGATTACAGGCATGTGCCACCACGCACAGCTAATTTTTTTGCAGAGACAAGGTTTCAGCATGTTAACCAGGCTGGTCTTGAACTTCTGACCTCAAGTGATCTGCCCACTTTGACCTCCCAAAATGCTGGGATTACAGGTGTGAACCACTGCATCCAGCCCCTTTAGGTGGGTTTTGAGGCTTCACTACAATACTAGTTTCCTGTTGCTGCTGCAACAAATTACTACACAGTGGCTTAAAACAACACAGATGTAGCCAGGCGTGGTGGTTCATGCCTTTAATCCCAGCACTTTGGGAGTCTGAGGCTAGCAGATCAGCTGAGGTCGGGAGTTCAAGACCAGCCTGACCAACATGGAGAAACTCCATCTCTACTAAAAATACAAAAATAGCTGGGCTTGCTAGTGCCTGCCTGTAATCCCAGCTACTCAGGAGGCTGAGGCAGGAGAATTGCTTGAACCTGGAAGGTGGAGGTTGCAGTGAGCCAAGATCGTGCCATTGAACTCCAGCCTGGGCAAAAAGAGCAAAACTCCGTCTCAAAAAAACAAACAAACAAAAAACAACAACCCAGATATATTCCCTTACAGTTCTGAAGGCCAGAATTCTAAAGTCAGTCCCACTGACTCAAGGTGGGAGCAGGGCGGGTACCTTCTGAGGCTCTGTAGGAGAACTCGTTTCCTGGCCCTGGCGGTGGCCTGCACTCCTCAGCTTGTGCTGCCCTTCTTGAATGACTCGAGGTTCCTGCTTCCATTTCTACACTTCCCACCGCTCTCCATCACCTGCTCTGCTCTTACAAGGTTCCAGGTGAGTACGTCAACCCCACTGTGACAAGCCAGAATAATTTTCCGGGCCAAAGATCCTTAACTTCATTATATCTGCAAAGCCCCTTTTACCATATGAGGTCATGTTCACCAGTTCCTAGGATTAGGTTATGAGCATCTTAGGGGGTCACTATCAGCCTACTACAGGTATGCTGCAAAACTATTACACCTTCCTGGTGTTTCAGTGATTGGGAGAAAAAGGGTTGGGATTTTTTGCTTTGGGGTCCCTCTTAAACTTGCTTTTTTTTTTTTTTTTTTCTTTTTTGAGATGGAGTCTTGCTCTTTCACACAGGCTGGCTGCAGTCTCGATTCCCCACAACATTTGCCTCCTGGGTTCAAGCAATTCTTCTACCTCAACCTCCTGAGTAGCTGGGACTACAGGTGCCTGCCCCCATGCCTGGCTAAGTTTTGTATTTTTGGAGAAGATGGGGGCAAGGAGAGGGTAGCGGAAGGTGGGGAAGGGGATGGAAGTTTCTGCTATGTTGCCCTGAGCTCAAAGCAATCCACCTACCTCTGCTCCCAAAGTGCTAGGATTACAGGCCTGCATCACCTCACTGACTGCTCTAAAGTCTTATTTCCACACAGCTGAGACATGTTTTAGGAAGTTTGCTAAAAGACCCCTGGAGACATTCTCATTGTGGCCTCCCAGTTGTCTTATTCAATTTGATTGATCTTTTCTGCCCTCCTCCTTTTCAGAAATTAAAAGGAAAAAAAGAGGTACTAAACTTTAAAGCTTCTCCTACAGTCTCTAATTAAACTAATTATAAGAACCACCAAAAAAGGGAAATTTTTTTCAAAAGCAGTAAAATGATATGGACTGCTGAGATGTAAAATATAGGAAATAAGTCATTATATGTTAGTGCTGCTCTGACATAGGGACATATTATTGAGAATCAACCTTTGCTCAATTTTCAAAGAAGTGGAATGATCTTATCGCTGATCTATGTAAACACGTTGAAGAATTATCTGAAAGAAAATATGGTATGTCTAAACTGGAAAAGCCCTGTAATTCTTTGTTCATGAGTGTTTACACAGTGAAGTCACTGTTCATCTTGTAGTGTCTGTCTAAATATTAGAAATATTCTTTGTTTCTAGATTACTGCAAAGCTGAGGAAAAGTTGTATCTCTTTAATTATCAGCGTTTCTTTTAAACTTTCAGCATGGATATTCGGGATTTATTTACATATTGATTGCAAAGTCCTGGATCTTAGGGATTTAATTAATATTGTTTTTTAAAACTAATTGTTTCTCCTTATCTGCTTTGTTAAATTCAATATTTGGCCAGGCATGGTGATTCATTTCTGTAATCCCAGCACTTTGGGAGGCCAAGGTGGGCAGATCATGAGGTCAGCTTGGCCAAGTCTCTTATCCTGTCTGAGCCTTAGTATGCTCTTGTGTTTATGAGAACTGAAGATCTATCTCAAAGATTTGATGAGATACTATAGTACTTCACATAATACCAGGCATATAAATACATAATAAATGCTTCCTCCTTATCTTTTTATTTACTTATTTATTTTTTGAGACAGATTCTTGCTCTGTTGCACAGATTGGAATGCAGTGGCATGAGATCTTGGCTCACTGCAACCTCTGCCTCATGGCTTCAAGCAATTCTTTTGCCTCAGCCTCCCAAGTAGTGGGGATTATAGGCATGTACCACCATGCTCAGCTAATTTGTGTATTTTTAGTAAAGACAGGATTTCACCATGTTGGTCAGGCTGGTTTTGAACTCCTGACCTCAAGTGATCCACCTGCCTTGGCCTCCCAAAGTGCTGGAATTTCAGGTGTGAGCCACTACACCCGGCTTATGTTTTTATGACATTGTTAATTTAGTACTATTCTGAGTAAAAATCATTTGCTATTAAAGTTTTATGAATTGACTATTTTATAAATTATGACAATTTTTATAAATGTTAGTGCTTTTATAAGGTGAAACTGATTATGTTGTGGGGCTTTTGTTGTGACGGTAGTTTATTAGATTGTTTTGTTTAAAGACAATAATGTTCAGCTGTTGTGAAATTATAAAAAGCGAAATTATAAAAACAATCTTCACATTTTATAATTTTAAAGCAATATTAATGTAATTGCCTTAGAGAAAGATACTTTTGTTGTAATAAAAAAGTATGATATTCAAGTTTAGTGCACAGCAAAGGATATTAAATCTAAGCACTAATGTGTTACTTGGTGCACTTGAAACATTAGTACAAATATCAATGTTTAGCAAATAGACCTTAACACATAATGATAGCAAAAAAATGGAGCTGTTTTGATGGGAGACTGTTGGTTATGTTTGATTTTAATACTCCCCATGCTCTTGACTCTTCTTTTTTCTTTGAAACAGTCTTGCTCTTTCACTCAGGCTGGAGTGCAGTGGTGCGATCTCAGCTGACTGAAACCTCCACTTCTCAGGTTGAATTGATCCTCTCGCCTCAGCCTCCCTAGTAGCTAGGACTACAGGCGAGTGCCACCATGCCCAGCTAATTTTTGTATTGTTAGTAGAGATGGGGTTTCACCATGTTGGCCAGGCTAGTCTTGAACTCCTGACCTCAGCTGATCCACACACCTTGGCCTCCCACAATGCTGGGGTTACAGGTGTGAGCCACCTCCACCTGGCTAGCTCTTGACTTTTTTTTTTTGAGTTGGAGTTTTGCTCTTGTTGCCCAGGCTGTAAGGGCAGTGGCTTGATCTCAACTCACTGCAACCTTTGCCTCCTGGGTTCAAGCTATTCTTCTGCCTCAGCCTCCGGAGTACCTGGGATTACTGGCATGTGCCAAAGTTAATTTTATATTTTATTGGAGACAGGGTTTTTTCCTGTTGCTCAGGCTAGTCTTGAACTGTCTACCTCAGGTGATTTGCCTGCCTCAGCTCCCAAAATGCTGGGATTGCAGGCTTGTGCCACCATGCCCAGCCCAGCTCTTGACTTTTTATAGCTGTTGTATTATTTTAATCTTGAGTAAATAAATGCTAGCTTAAAAGGTGCAGTTCAGGGAGTCTTCTGTTTCTGTTATTTAAAAAAATTATTTTTATAAGTCCAATAAGGTTAGTTACACTAATGTTTCTGTTTTGAAAATATTATCTCTTCCATTTGATACTATATGTATTAAATAATATTAGCTGGTATGTTTTTCTCGCTTTATAATGTGGTTCAGATTTCTGTAGAAAGTTTGGCTGTATCTACATTGCCTTAAAGTAATGGGATCTGTCTCCCCTCCCCTCCCCCTTTTCTTTTCTTTTTTTCTGAGCTGGAGTTTTGCTCTTGTCACCCATGCTAGAGTGCAATGAGGTGATCTCAGCTCACTGCAACCTCTGCCTCCCGGGTTTAGGTGATTCTCCTATCTCAGCTTCCCAAATAGCTAAGATTACAAGCACCCACCATCACAACTGGCTAATTTTTGTATTTTTCATAGAGATGCGGTTTTGCCATGTTGGCCAGCCTGGTCTCCAATTCCTGACCTTAGATGATTCACCTGCCTTGGCCTCCCAAGTGCTAGGATTACAGGGGTAAGTCGCCCTGCCTGGCTGTAATGGGATATTTCACTGCAAACTGATAAACAGAATATTAGCATTTTAGGTATTCTTTTTATTTTCCTCACACTATTTTTCTTTGGACTGAATTACAGTAACAGAAGTCAAGATGAAATTATAAAAGTTAAAGAGCAATGCCTGGCTTGGTGGCTTATGCCTGTAATCCCAGCACTTTAGGAGACCAAGGCGGGTGGATCACGAGGTCAGGAGATCGAGACCATCCTGGTAGACATGGTAAAATTCTGTCTCTACTAAAAGTATAAAAATTAGCTGGGCATGGTGGCGGGCGCATGTAGTCCCAGCTACTCGAGAGGCTTAGGCAGGAGAATCACTTGAAACTGGGACACGGAGGTTGCAGTGAGCTCAGATTGCACTGCTGCACTCCAGCCTGGCAACAGAGCAAGACTCCATCTGAAAAATAAAAAGTTAAAGAGCCAATGCAGATTCAATAATTTTTCTTTTCTACAAATTGTATTTAAATGATCTCCCTTTTACTTTTTGTCCTTGTAGCTCAAACTGTAAAAGCCAAAGGTCTGGTGATGATCCTGTATCCCTTTTTTCCAGTCTCATGTTGAAGATCTTTATGTAGAAGGACTTCCCAAAGGAACGTTTTTTTCTTTTTGACATGGAGTTTTCACTCTTGTCATCTAGGCTGGAGTGCAGTGGCATGACCTTGGCTCACTTCAACCTCTGCCTCCTGGGTTCAAGCAATTCTTCTGCCTCAGTCTCCGTATGGGCCAGGCTGGCCTTGAAATCCTGACCTTGTGATATACCTTCCTCAGCCTTCCAAAGTGCTGGGATTACAGGTATGAGCCACTGCGCCCAGCCTATTTTATGCATTTTTATCTTCCCCTTTTTAATTTATCTGAGTCCCAACTTTGAGTCAGTCATGCCAGTGTTAGCTTTTGAAACATGAACATTGCCCACACCTGACTAACATGCAACTTACATTTTCTTTTACAATTTTCTGCTACGTTTGCTAAAGAAAATAGTATCCATATCTTGCTTTTAAGCCTGAGATTTTTAAAGCATATGTGGGAATATATGATTGTTTTTGTAGATATGTAGAGGAAGATAGCTTTGAATGCAATGCAGTATTAAAGGATCCCATTTAAAAATTTTGTAGTATACTTCAAAGAGCTGTGTGTTGCCAAGTTACCACTTTACTTGTGAGGACACATGCTCCATGAAGCAACTTATGAGACAATTTGCAGTTATTATTATTTTTTGTTACTCTGTAGAAACCTCAACTGAAGATTTAGTGATGCTCCAGCCTTCAGATTGCCTTTTCTTAATTTTTTTCCGAGAGGGAGTCTTGCTCTGTCACCCAGGCTATAGTGCAGTGGCGTGATCTCAGCTCATTGCAACCTTCCCCTCTTGGGTACAAGCAATTCTCCAGCTCAGCCTCCTGAGTGGCTGTGATTCCAGGTGCCTGCCACCATGCCCGGCTAAATTTTGTATTTTTAGTAGAGATAGGGTTTTACCATGTTGGCCAGGTTGGGCTCAAACTCTTGACCTTGTGATCTGTCTGCCTCAGCTTTCCAAAGTGTTGGGATTACAGGCAGGAATTACCGTGCCCAGCCTGTCTTTTCTTTTCAAAGCCACCCTAGTGATTAAATATTAAACATACACTAATGGATATTACGTTGCTAAATATTGCCTAGTGAATATTAAATATTTATTCTGACCTTTCAGACATGAACTTATGAATTTAATACCTGAAGATTTACAACTTAATAAACCAGCTTCAGGAGTTAGGTCTTCAGTCTTAAGTCAGATGAGAAGATTATGTGCAATAATTATTTAATGATTAACATTGATTTCTTTAGTGGTGCCTTCCACATGAAATACTATGTCTCTATTATTTGCGAGGATAAGAGAATTCATGTTGTCAAAATTCTAATACTCTAAAACAGTCAACTCATTTTCTTCGTATTAACCCATTATACATACATGTAGATATTGGATTAATGGGTAAACAGAAGTAAAATAATCTTTGTCCTACTTGTGAGATGCAAGTTTTATCTGGCATAGTGCATTGAACAGTTTATTGTTGAAGTCTATGCCAGTCAACTGAACAAGTATTCATCAAATGCTCATGTTACCCAGGACATAAGAAGGCTTCCTTTTAGAGTATGGAGCCATGCAGATCCTGTCTTAATTGTTAGATGTATTTTCAAAAAAATAGAATTGATTTTCTCAGTTTTTGTTCTGGCGTGGAATGGGGACAAAACAGAATGGAACCACACTGTTTAGATTTACTAAAATGGGAGGATCGCCAGCAAGATCGTGTCCCTAGTCTCCCCATAGCAAATGTCACCTGCTAGCTGTTCTTATTTATTTATTTATTGAGATGGAGTTTTGCTGTGTTGCCCATGCTGGAGTACAGTGGCATGATCTCAGCTCACTGCATCCTCCCACCTTCTGGGTTCAAGCAATCTTCCTACTTCACCTTTTAAGTAGCTAGGATTACAGGCACCTACCACCATGCCCACCTCATTTTTATATTTGTAGTAGAGATGGGGTTTCACCATGTTGGCCAGGCTGGTCTTGAACTCCTGACCTCAGGTGATCTGCCCACTTCAGCCTCTAAAGTGCTGGGATTACAGGTGTGAGCCACTGTGCCTGGCCTGGTAGCTGTTCTTGAGCACACTGAATTCTGCGTTTTTCCAGCTTTAATGAATGTCTGGTTCTTCCTTTTTTTGTGCAGTGTTAGCATTGTTTCAGTAATAAATATATTCTGGAATCTTAGAAATAATTTTAGTCACAGGAAAGAAAAAATAATACTGCCTGTTTCATAATTTTATTTAATAATCCAAGTTATTAAACCCATTACATTGAGAAAACTTGTATTTTTGTGATTTCAACAGTAAAGGAAGAAGGGTGTGCCAGAATCACTAAATTAAGAAAGACAGAGGATCAGCTTTTCCGCAAAAAAACGTGGTAAGTCTTTTTTTCCTCCTTTAACTAAAGTATATTATTGAGTAATGTTTTTTGTTTTGTTGTTTTGTTTCGATATGGAGTGTTGCTCTGTCACCCAGGCTGGAGTGCAGTGGCTCACTGCAACCTCCACCTCCCGGGTTCAAGAAATTTTCTTGCCTCACTCTCCCAAGTAGCTGGGATTACAGGCACACACTACCATGTATAGCTAATTTTTGTATTTTTTTAGTAGAGATGGATTTCACCATATTGGCCAGGCTTGTCTGGAACTCCTCATTTTGTGATTCCCACGTTTTGGCCTCCCAGAGTGCTGGCATTACAGATGTGAGCCACTACACCTGGTGGTAATGTTCTTTATGATGTTTTATTTTAGGAAGGCAAATACAATGAGTAGGACTCAGCTCCAGTTTTCTCTTACTAGTTTTTTTTGTGTGTGTGTGATGGAGTTTCAGTGTTGTTGCTCAGGCTGGAGTGCAGAGTGGCACGGTCTTGGCTCACGGCAACCTTCGCCTCCCAGGTTCAAGTGATTGTTTTGCCTCAGCCTTTCAAGTAGCTGGGATTCTAGGCATCTGCCACCATGCCTGGCTAATTTTTATATTTTTAGTAGAGATGGGGTTTCATCATTTTGGCCAGGCTGGCCTAAACTGCTGACCTGAGTTGATTCACCCTCCTCCCAACGTGTTGGGATTACAGGCATGAGCCACTACACCTGGACTCTCTTTTTTTTTTTTTTTAATTTAGATGGAGTTTCGTTCTGTCACCCAGGCTGGAGTGCAATGGCAGGATCTCAGTTCACTGCAACCTCTGCCTCCCAGTTTCAAGTGATTCTCCTGCCTCAGCCTCCCGACTAGCTGCGATTACAGGCATGACCACCACACTTGGCTAATTTTATATTTTCAGTAGAGACAGGGCTTTGCTATGTTGGTCAGGCTGGTCTCAAACTCCTGACCTCAGGTGGTTCGGCTGCCTCAGCCTCCCAAATTGCTGGGATTACAGATGTGAGCCACCATGCCTGGCCATCCTACAGTTTTTAATATGCATGGATTATGGAAAGTTTAATCCTACATAAGAGGAGAGAGTTGGGTAATGGAACCCCATATGCCTCTTACTGAGTAAATTTTTATGTACAGTCAAAGATTTTTTGCAGGATGATTGACACCATTGGGAAGCCTCTTTTCTTTGGGCTTTACCTGTGCCTGGGTGCCACTCTTTAGTAACAGAGAGAGCTTTGGCAGTAGCCACTGCTGGGCATTTGAAGGTGCAGCCTCAGCCAACCTGTCTTTTCTAGCTTGTTCCTTAAACACTTCATCAACACTTCAAAATACTTAGTTTTAATTTTTCATTCAACATCTTTGGCCACTCAAAGTTGTTCCCTGCCCCAGTTTTATTCTGCTTCTCAGCAGAAATCTAAGTTATTGTCCTCTGTCCCCCAATACTCTTTTTAAAGCTATTTTTATAAAAATGTTCAAATCTTGTGGACTCTTCCTTGGCTCCTCTCTGTCTCATTTTCAGTCTGTTGAGGCCCCTGCCCTCATCCTCTCTACACTGCAGAGTGCCAGCCGGCAGCTTCATCCTGAGCCCTCTTTCTTTTTCCTTTTTTATTTTTTTTTTTGAGATAGGGTCTTCCTCTTGTCACCCAGACTGGAATGCAGTGACACAATCTCGGCTGACTGCAACCTCCTCCTCCCTAATTCAAGTGATTCTCCTGCCTCAGCCTCCTGAGTAGCTGGGATTACAGATGTCCACTATGCCTGGCTAATTTTTCTATTTTTGTTTAGTAGAGATGGGGTTTCGCCATATTGGCTAGGCTGGTTTTGAACTCCTGACCTTGTGATCCACCTGCCTTGGCCTCACAGAGTGCTGGGATTACAGGTGTAAGCCACCATGCCCGGCCAGGAATGGATTATTTTTCTGCTTTCCCTTTTGAGACGTTGCCATGGCATTTGTAAATTGTCATGGTGTTGGTGGGAGTATAGTAGCAGTGAGGACGACCAGAGGCCACTCTCATCACATTCTTGGTTTTGGTGGGTTTTGGCTGGCTCCTTTACTGCAACCCATTTTATCAGCAAGGTCGTTGTGACCCATATCTTGTGCCGACTTCCTTTCTCACCTTGTGACTTAGAATGCCTTAACTATCTGGGAACACAGCTCAGTAGGTCTCAGCCTCATTTTACCCAGCTCCTATTTTAGATGGAGTTGTTCTGGTTCAAATGCCTCTGACAGTATATTGCTGCTTTCTTTATGGTGCCCGAAAGGGAGAGAGGAAATCTTAGGATTTTCATTGCTGTGAACCACTGCAAGTATTGAAGAAATACTCACTACTTCCAACCTCATAATCCTGAAGTCATTTGGTACCTGTGAGTCAGATGTTGGAAACAGGGCAGTGTGGAAGACAATGTCCTGTCCCATGCATTCTGGAACATTTAATCTGGTGGGGAAACGTAGTAAGTAGGAGATATTTACTATGTAAGAAGGGGTTATGGTCTGGGAAAGAATTAAGTGGAATACGAGTGGGGATAATGAGGCAGAGGGTGTGATTGGGATAGCCTTGGTGATGCGTGATGAGCACATTCTGCAGTTGGCCTCACCTCTTTCTAAAACTTCCAGTTTTCACTTTCGGCCCCAGCAAATGATTCTTTTTTGTTTTATAGAAAGTTTGTCAGAATTAGGTTTATATATTTTCTTGCTGAATTAATAGAATAATTTTATATAACATCACTCCCTAGTACGACTGAAAGCCTCTAATCCTTTACTGTTATTTATTTATGGGCATATTTCTTTTTACAGCTATGATAATTATTTCACTTTGTGTGGTTTCTCAAAAACACCATGGGTTTCTTATGTCAAAGAGCTCCTATACTAGAGCCCTTCATATTTGATGCTAATAACATGAGTAAGAATTTAAGACAAATCTTTAGATGTTAGAAGAAAGCCAATCTAAGAACAAAGAAATTAATTAATTAATTTCAAGTTGACATTCAAGTTGAGTTGTGGAGGTAGAGGAGGCAATTTGGTAAATGAGTTCGGAAGTAAGGAGAAAGGTCTGGTAATAGATACCATTTTGGATTTTGTAGTAGTGTTTTGATAACAGTTGTTGATAGCCCCAAAATAATTTATCAGTGAGCTCCCTGACAGCTCCATGACTTTTCTTTTTAAAGAAACAGGGTCGTGTTATGTTTTCTGGGCTGGGCTAGAACTCCTGAGCTCAAGTTATCCTCCTGTCTCAGTCTCCTTAGTAGCTAGTGCTACAGCCATGTGCCACCATGCCCAGGTTTGAGCCACTCCCAACGATCATATTGCAAAATATTTAAATGTTACATTCAGAGCTGCATGGGAGATCTGTATATAAATAGCACCATGTAAATTGCTTGAATCTTTCTCTTTAGAGTTCTGTTTGGATGTGGCTTCAGAGCACGGATTAGTAAATTCATTTTTACTTTTTCTTCTTAAGGCAGATTCTCACTCTGTGTACAGGCTGGAGTGCAGTAGCTCACTGCAGCCTCTGCTGAGACTCTCAGGTTCAGCTGATTCTCTTGCCTCAGCCTCCTGAGTAGCTGGACTACAGGTGCCTGCCACCACACTCAGCTTTTTTTTTTTTTTTTTGGT